>CAUJAO010000145.1:0-13708 GCA_963082485.1 Eudonia mercurella
AACATGGACATTGAAAGCTCGTATTGTGTCAAGGATAGATGCGTTTGAAATGTGGTGCTGGCGTAAAATGCTAGGTATTCCGTGGACTGCGCGTCGCACTAACGTTTCTATCCTTCAGGAGCTGGCCATTCAAACCCGCCTATCATCAGTATGCCTGGAAAGAACGCTCTCATTTTTTGGTCACATTGCTCGCCGGGAACCTAGTAATTTGGAGAAGCTTGTACTGGTGGGTCACGTTGAGGGAAGAAGAAGCAGAGGAAGAGCGCCTGCCCGGTGGACGGATGCTATTCTGGATGCCCTGAAATGTAACACGCAGGCGGCTATCCGTCTAGCCCAGGATAGGACCTCTTGGAGAGCCCTGGTCCGCGATGTTGCTATTGGTGGTCACGACCCTCAGGCATGAGGACTCGACGAAGAAGAAGATAATGGAATAATAGGTTCAGTAAAATTTTTCAATATTGGCTTTATTCGTAACGATGTTTTATTTTATTTATTTTACGGCAATTATTATTATTGCGTGCGAAGCCGCGGGTTTAAGCTAGTCCCATATAAATATAGGCGCATGGTAGTGCCCCTGCCAAATCGAAAGGAAAAAAGTAGAACTGTCTCTACAAAATACAAAAAGAAATGAGATCCCATCAAAAACAATACTTGTCAAAAAAAAACCAAGTCTCGCAACTCAGTTGTTCTGCGGTAAAAAGTTGTGAGATCCATGTAATACCAAGTCGGTTATTAATTTATTCAGTCTCTACTTAAGCGACTTTCTGTCTTAATACGTCCAGTCTCTAAGACCACGATCGTGGTCCATAACATTCTTTAATGTTTTATATAAATATATTGAGACTTGGCCATCGCCTGAAAACACGTGTAAATTCAATCGCCTGAAAACACATGTAAATTCAATTATTTAGTGCGATGGCCAAGTCTCAATATATTTATATAAAACATTAAAGAATGTTATGGACCACGATCGTGGTCTTAGAGACTGGACGTATTAAGACAGAAAGTCGCTTAAGTAGAGACTGAATAAATTAATAACCGACTTGGTATTACATGGATCTCACAACTTTTTACCGCAGAACAACTGAGTTGCGAGACTTGGTTTTTTTTGACAAGTATTGTTTTTGATGGGTATATTTAAACTCCTTCTGTTGTTTTTCATAACGCTTTTAACCCTAAACATATTTTCCATTGTAAAGTGATGTATATTAATGTGAATGCTTCTATATCTATACTAATATTATAAAGCTGAAAAGTTTGTTTGTTTGTTTGTTTGTTTGTTTGTTTGTTTGAACGCGCTAATCTCAGGAACTACTGGTTCGAATTGAAAAATTCTTTTTGTGTTGAATAGTCCATTTATTGAGGAAGGCTATAGGCTATATTACATCACGCTATGACTAATAGGTGTGGAACAGTCGTAAACTATAAGTGTGCGAAATTTCATACTCTTCCGTCCGCGCAATTTTCGTAAAAAGGGGTACAAAGTTTTTGCTTCACGTATTAATATATAGATTGCAAAACAATAATCTATGTAAGGACTAAGGATGGTCTTGTCTTTTTGCTCCGTATGTTGCAGTTTTGTACTGTCCAGAATCCGACTGGATAATAAAATAATAACCCTAGCTAGTCCCTTTTTCTGTCGCCATCAGAAATGTTTTGCATTTTTGCGTTCTGGTTTGAAAGGTCTGGATCTCATGAAATTACAGGGTACAAAGAGTTGGTTTGTGGTTGGTGGTAGGGCTTGTTTGACCGTCTGGCTAGCTGCCACCATCTTATCTAAATATGTCGCCACATCTATGTTAGTAGAGAGAACGGCATCACGCACTAGTGCGTGTCCCCGTACCTTACTAGATTCTCCGAGGGGTTTGGATCGGATCGGCGACAGAATGTTGTGTCGCGTGTGCACGCGGCCTACCGCGACGCAGGCGTGTCGCAGCTGCGGGTGCGGGCTCGCGATAACCGCCCGACACGGATCCAATCAGTGTGCTCTCGCGCGCGTGCACACCGCTCGACACAATCACGGAACGAGGGGACCCAGTCACCCAGCAGGCAAGCTCAAACATACCGCGCTCGACCAACGCACATAGACCCACCCACGACACGGACGCGGTCCTCAGAACAGTCAACAAGTTTTTATTTAGAGTATCTTGAGTATGTCATGCACATGCTCTCTTTATTGTCTCTGCGGGGTGGTGGCGTGTGCGTCGAGTCGTTACGTTCCCTAAAATATGGTTGAGCGAAGCGATGGTAGATTCATATGTCATACTCGTGAACGGGTGCCGCCTGTGGAGACTAGTTTGACTTTGTTTCTTAAACAATTTTTGACTTAAAGTATTGTAGTGGTACTGTATGACATTATGGAAATTGAAACGTCTACCTGATGTAAATTTGTTAACCTAGATTTTTTATTTTTTGTTTTTTTTACACGTTGTGGTTGTCTTCTATAAGTTTTGTGTTTATTTGTATTGGAAAGTGTCCTGCTATGATCGGGCATTTTCCAATATTTTTGACGCTGTAAGGGAGAAAAGAGCTGGACACTTGCTGAGATTCTTGCCGGTTCTTTTTAGTACAAGATCTCCCGCCAAGAGCAGACCTACGAACCGATGGCATAGTGACATTCAGAAGAGCTACTTGTAGCCTAAAATGAAAAAATGATTTTGAATTTTGAATGTTTTGTAATGTTGAGTCCGCGCGCAACTGCTGCGAGATTCCGCGTCCATAGAGGTTGTCCATGTGTGCGTGTGCGTTGGTCGAACGCGTTTGTAAAGCGTACCTTCTGCAGTCTTCTTATTTTGTGATACAATTTACAACCGCACGCATCCCCTTTACGGGGTGGGCACTGTAAAGGGAGGCGTTTATTGCATCAAATATACCATTGGTAATCAATATTATGGAGCTATCAGTACCTACTTAAAACTGCGAACGCTCACATTGAACTGAAGAAATACACAAAAGAGGATAAAGAACTCTTTATTGTAGTATCGTACCGGTGTTCGACACTTTAAGACCAGTTTTCTATATAGTTTTCTTCGCCAAAAAATAACAGATTTTCATTTAAATTTTACGCGATCGATGACAGCTCGGTTGCTAGTCTATAATCAGTTGCTGACCCCTGTTTTAATGATTAAAGGTCAATAAATCGGTCGCTGGTTCCTGTCGTACGCGGGTGCCACTACCCTACATCCTTTTTTTATAGAAGCTAACAAATTTATTTAAAAAAAATTATGTTTAAAAAATCTATTCAAAAAGAGTTGGTAGTGTCAATATTCTTATGATATATTATTATGTACCTCTAGTTATACAGACAGACAGACAGACAGATGTGAGCTTAAGCACCACGAGCGAATTTACTCAGCAGAAGAATACCTACATAAATGTCATGAAAATCTCTAAAAAGAAAGCATCCTTCACGTTACTAGAAAGTACAAAAACAATTGAGGAATCAATAGTTAACCGTAAAATATTTATAAATAAAGATAAAGTAAACTGGCTGAAAACTAAACAGGTTTTATTGAAAAAGAAGATCAATACGTAATAACTATGACGACAGAGAGTAGAGATATTAAAAAATTGGATTTGTCAAAAAGAAACAAAGGCGTTTTAATCAAATTTTCAGAAGAAGATTTTGAAGTTCTTTGGCTCCAGGGAAAACACATTCTTCAAGCAAAGCTTGATGATCTCAGATCTATGTTTGGTTTAATACCTGAGGGAGGACTGTCATGCATTTTACAATAACCATAAGGGAAACAGCAATATCAACGAAGATATTGATGGATACAGGCCAACTCTTGGCTTTGACTTGGAGGAGGATGTGAGTTATTGATATGCGCGCTCATTTTAGCGCTGTTTTCCCATATTTTTTTATTTTAATAATGGCATATTTACGTGATTTTGCTAGCTTTATGTTTAAGGACAGTAAATATATAACATTTTAACAATTTTACTTATTTTGTTTTATTTAATAACTTATTTTCCAGTCGAAGGGTAGTTTTGAGTCCATCTTGAGAAACTAAAAAAAACTGTCTTTACCAAATTTAGTTTAACTTTATTATAAGGACTCAAACCACATTTCACTTAATATCTCGAATTCTATTTCAAAATATGGAGCTGTATTTGATGAACAAATAAGAGGATAGGGTTATCCTATTAATTGGGTAGCAATTTAAAAAAATAATTGTCTCTGAGAAATTACCTACAGCTGAAACTTTAAACGCTCAAACTCAAAAGTGACTTTGTGTGGATTGAGTCCTTTCTCCTTAACTAAGTCCTTACTACTAATAAACATATAGGGTACCAAATATTTTAAGTTGTTTTAGTTTAATAATCGTATTTGTATCAGTCATTAAATCTATTCCTTACAAACGACTCAGCCTGCCTGAGTCGATTTGGCGGTTTGTTAATTAAATGTGCTGTTCCTCTAAGCCAGTTTTTCTGAAATATCTCAAGTGGCTTGAGTCGTTTCTGGTTAACAACAAGAAATATTTTGTTTCAGTAAACCTTTAACAACCCAACCTGTTTGAGTCGTTTCAGTTATTTGATAAAATGATATTTTCAATCAAAAGTAATTCTTAGAAAGAATCCAAACTGTTTGAGTTTATTCTGGTTTATCGACGTCATGAACCCACTCATAGAATTATACATTACTCTGAAACAATTCAAGCGGACTGAGTTCGTTCAGCAAATACATTTTGTGTGCTTTTCATACAGTGGGTTGAGTCGGGGTAGCGAGAAAAACTAGTTTCAAAAATTAAAGGCCAGCATGTTTGTTTCACTAGCTAAATATAGCAGACCATAAGTAGAAAAACAAGTACCTTCAAAGGTACACTGAAACATAAGGTCAATAAAGGCACACATTTTACCACTTTGGAAGTGTCTCTCGCGTAAAGTATTCAGTTTAGAAAAAAATATATTAGAAACCTCAATATAATTTTTGAAGACCTATCCATAGATACCCCACACGTATGGGTTTGATGAAAAAAAATGAGTTTCAGTTCTAAACATTAGGTATTTTGATTTTAGGTATTTTGAACGGAGGTGTTTTAACGTTAGGTTTTTTTAATTTTAGACATTTTAATACGTACCCGTCGTGTTGGCAAATGAAACAAAACGGTGCAACGTCACTTTTCAAATTCTCTCAAGAAGTCCGCCCGAGGACTTAGTAAAGCCCCACATCTTTACTGAGATACTCGAAAGGTTGGGGGTATATCATTTCTCACTTTTCATTTCTATTATCAATTATCATTCATCATCGTCATACAGAAAATAAATATTGTTTATTTATGTATACTTTAAAAAAAAATACTTTGACACTGGCTAAATGTGCTAATCGCACGAAGCCATCAACAAAAGGAAAAAAAACTTAATTAAATAAATAAATAAATGACAACATGGACTTCTTGGCGGGAAAGTGAAGAGTCATGTCTGCGGTTTTGTTTTATTTTCTAAAATTTGTGTTATGTCGAATATTAATGTGAAGTAATGGTGGATTATTAACCGTTAAGTGTTCGTGAGTGTGCATGATTGTTGGCAAATGAAACAAAACAGTGCAACGTCACTTTTCAAATTCTCTCAAGAAGTCCGCCCGAGGACTTAGTAAAGCTCCACATCTTTACTAAGATACTCGAGGGGTTGGGGGGTATATCATTTCTCACTTCTCATTTCTATTATCATTCATCATCATCATACAAGATGGAAATATTGTTTATTTATTTATAACTTGTAAGAAAAATTACTTTGACACTGGCTAAATGTGCTAACCGCACAAAGCCATCAACTAAAGGAAAAAAAAAAAAAATGACAACATGTTGTTGCAATCTTAGCTTAGCGTCTATTTCAATAAAAAGAAAAGTGGCTGATGTAGTTTTCGTAATACCTTCATTTTGATGACGTATTAGAGGTTGTAGTTGAAGGTTTCGAGAATACCATTGGTTGTTTAAATTTAATCCGCATCTTTTAATTTTTTTAGAACTTTTGTTACCGTACAACCAAAGGCAGTTTACAAAGTATTTTAATATTTTTTGAAATGGAACATCGAACGAAACGCAATTTCTAGCTTACCGAACTCGCAGTAACGAAACGCAGTTAACGTATAAGAACTTTACTTAACTGTCAAAATGTAAATGTCAGCTCAGCGCGTCTGTCACTGTCAGCCAGGTGAAGTGAAATGTTCAATCAATACACACACAAACAAAATCCTTATTATTATTCTACACTTAACCGTTCGTTCAATTTGTCACTTTTGCGTTGGTGTAGCGCGCTAGCGGTTGTGATGAGTTGCGTTGCGGCGACCGTGTGGAGCGTAGTTTCGATTGATTGTTGAGTGATAAGTGGCCAGTGCTAAGCGAGCCCAGGTGATGTGACGCGCCCACAGGACCCGCGACGCAGACCTGCCGCCCCCGAGACCTCGCGCACATTCCAATCTGTCTAGTTATGGTAAGCTCTGAGCTTTTAATAACACTTTGTTTAGCATTCTGTGCCATCACTTAACCACGACTTGTAAAACCACTAGTCCGCCAGTAACAGGGTAAGTTAAAGTGCGAAAAATAATTCAAAAGACAACACTTTAAGTGGTCCTTTTCCTAGTAAGGATCTAATCTGTGCATGAACAGAACCATGTTAATATATAAATAAGTAGGTACCTGTTAGCATTAATTAATTATTAACTTTTCTTATTCATAGACAACTTTCTAAAACTCATTTTCTTAATTTTTAAACAAAAAAAAAAGCTTACCACAAAAACAGCTTAGCAAAGTTAGCAATTATTATAATTTAAAATAACGAATTTCTCATTTAACAATGTTGTCATGAATATTGGCAAGGATATTAAAATTTCATTTATCAATAGCCTTATTTCTTTTAAATTTATTATTTTACCTGAAAGTAGCTTTTGCCAAAGTTAGTAAAGATAAGATAACTATAAGTAGAACAAATTGTCTTTGATGCAATAATCTCGTTTCAATGTAATAAAAAGATACTATAAGAGTATTTCTAATGTTTTATCTTGTAAGTTCAATATCATCGGACCACTGCCTACTGCCTGTGTTGTATCACTCAACACCATGATTACTCAGCATAACATTATACATGGTGTTCTCTTTTCTGCGAGGAGCTCTATGATGATCTCTGAAATCTCCTCACTCAGGATAGGGCTTCTAGCCCTTGTAATCCTGTAAATTTTTCTTCACCAACTTTATCTTGAGAAGTTCCATGGTGTGCTTTCCGTGATCATATTCTGATTGAACTCTTATGGATGGAAACAATTTGTATAACTATTATAATTTAATATGCTTATTGGTGCGTAATAGGATATAATCCTGCAATATTTTACAAATTCATATCTTTTGAAGTTATTTATTTGGAATGGAAGAGAAACAACTTAACTAAAGACAAAAAATGTATAACAAAATAAGATTATAACAATTATCCAATTAGGTACATATTTGACAGTCGTGTGGTACGTACTGACATACAATATTTATTTAAAAAGTCCAATTGATGTGAATTGATTCTTCTTACTATTGGTGTGTACATACACACCCATAGAAGAAGATTATCATCAGATCTATACTATTAAAAGAGTTAACTGAAAGAGTGCTCTTAATGTAGTCTATAATAAATGTAGTCTATAATAAAATCTACAATAAATGTCTTTTATTCTTATTCTTATTCTTAATGTTATTTGAATGTAAAAATGATAAGGTCAGGTTTGGTGGGCAGGTAGTCGATTGAAACAATGCCGCCACCGTTGTGAGCAGTGCAGTCTGCTGATGCACTGACAATGGGTGTTGCACAATGTGTATAAACGTGCATCAATCGCACTGGCCCATTAACCTCTCACATTGGAGTGACATGTTTAATTATACATTTCCTAAATGATAAGCCCGTGTGCGTGTGAGTGATCGGAATAGGCAGGCTGGCTTACCTAAAGTTGCTGACAAGCTGTCACAGAGTGGTAATACCGCCAAACTATTAATAAACATGTTAATATTTATTATAAATGCTAAATAAGTGATGATGTAACTGATTAATAATTTGGAAACTTTTAATATCAAGAATAAAAAATAAATTTGATGAACATTCTGAATAATAGCAAATGAATTGAGTACCTAAGTATTGTTAGATGGCTGAGGCCCAATATAGTTTAGTATAGCTTAAAATAATGTATAATTAACTTTATAAGAGTTTACTATTTGTTTTAAAAGTTTCAGAGAAAATTTAAATTTTAAAATGTTTTGTTTTTTTTTAGAAAATATTTAAAAATGTAAATTAATGTGTTGTAAATAAATAAAGGGAATAATAATAAAAATAAAAATAAATTTGTAATACCTTTTCGTAAGTTTATTTGAATAAAAAATGTTTGACTTTGACTTTGACTTTAATGATGCGAATACTGTATAGTTTATTTGTAATGGAAGGCTAATAAGGCTTAAGACCTTCACCGCACTACACGCAATCGACTGTCATTCCATCCACATCACCTTGATGGATGGCGGTCTACTACTGTGCGTTTTTCACGAAACTTCTTGCCTCGAACTACAGTGTTGTGAAACCAGGTAGGCTACTCTTGACGCAAACTCAATCTCAATACAATTCCAATCCCAAATCTAAAAAATTCAAATGGCACTATTAAAAGCGATAATAGCGCTACATTGCAATTAAATTGCGTGGAAATTGAGTGAACAAATTATTATCGAAATGGGGCGTTCCGAAATTGCGAAAATTATCCCAATATCGATACATATTAATCGCATTGGAATTGTATTGAGATTGAGTTTGCGTCAAGAGTAGCCTACCAGCTCTCGACGGCTGTATTTCCGGACCGTTACGACCTCGGAATCTTCAAGAAACGAGCCTATTCCTTCCTTAAAGGCCGGCAACGCGTCTGCGATTCCTCTGGTTTTGCGGGTGTCCATGGGCGGCGGTGATTGCTTTCCATCAGGTGACCCGCCTGCTCGTTTGCCTCCTTCTTTTATAAAAAAAAAAGACTTGAAACCCAAGACAACTTATTATATAAATATGCAGTGCTTGATCCCTTACAATATTAAACATTAAACAAGCCAAATGTTACATGCAAATGCCAAATTTTAATGGATAGTGAGCATTAATAGGAACAATTTAGGTCATATAAACTTTTTTGTAAAATATAATTTACTGAGGAATTACGAATTATTTAATGTAACTATTACTAAGTTAAGTAAAACTAGTTTAAAATTACTATTTCTAATTCTAATTTTTTTAATTTTTAATTTTGCTATCTTAATATTATAATTGTGCTCGACTTCCATCATTTCTATTTGTTTATTTTTAAAATCAGTATTATTCTGTACAGTTAACTGGCGCATTTTTTTTTTTTTATACATAGCACGGCAAATGACTCCATTTCACCTGATGTTAAGTGAATATGGAATCCAAACATTATTTTCCACTAATGAATGGTCAATTTTAACAAATGTAAGTTATACCTATATGAAATGTTCTTTCACTGATTAGAATGTGTGGATTGATGATGATGTGCCTGGCGTCGGGCATCTGGCATTGGCGTGACCTCCCGATGCATCCGCAGCCAGAGCCAGGTGTCGGGTGCCGCCGCGCGGCCTCGCGGGCTGCGATAACGGCTATCAGCTGCCTCTCATGGATGTTTCTGTTTTTACTTTCATACATTTCATATGACTGCACCATACCTAACTGTCGTTGGTATTATTTTAATGTTTATTTGAGGGAGTTTGCTGATTGCCACTGGGCATTTTCATCGTCACCTAACTTTTTTGGGGGCGGCGAGAAACTTAAAGGGTTCCTCAACATGGATGGATAGAGAGAAGGCGCCATAAACCACCACACTGACCTAGTGCTAGTGCCACGTACCTACAAATATAAAATAAAATACATACATCGTATTTATCTAAGTCTGTAGCTATAACAACAATGTTAGTAGTCTGTGTCCTGACAGCTAAGAGATAAGATCAAAATAATCAAAAGATGGACGTGAAGTGCGCTTTCATCACTTGACGTCAGGTAATACGCCAAGCGCTTTACCCTTCTGGTTTGAAAAGCTGTCAGGAATCCTTTGCCCCATATTCTATGATAAGTGTGTCTAACTGTCTAGTGTAGGCATATGGCATTGGTAATGTTGATCAACATAATGTGTTCCACCGGCGCATGCAGGCCGCCGCGCCGCCGCCGACCGCGGCTCGGCTTGTTTACAAGCATTACCTACCTATTATACACGCCGCCGGCGCCGGACCGCGGTTACCTTTACCATAGACAGAAGTAGGTACGAGCAGTAACCTTCTTTCCGCTCCCGATCCGACCCGAACGAGGACATGCAAGAAACCCTCTGACGGTGTTTCGGTTACACCACGGCTTAATAAGAAACCGTAAAAGTTTCTCGCCGCCCCCATAAAAGTCCGGTGACGCTGTAAAAGCAGTCTGAAGTCAACAGCAAACTCCAAAAACCCGAGCAGTACCTACCTACCTACCATTCCCGTTGTCAAAAAAAGAGGACAGTGCTTGAGACTGACTCGTATCAATTTAATTGATTAGGTGGCCCTTCACCGTCAAGTCGCTGTCAAGTCGCTGCGCCATTCTAGTTAGTTTTTTTTAGGTAAGTAGCTATAATTTGCATTATCGCTTAAAATTCAATTAATAAACCAGGTACTCTACTCCATACTACGTCAGGAAGCAAAAAGTTGAACAAAGTGCGGTGGTGCGGCTGGCCAAGGACACGCGCTCCCCCGCCGGCGCGGGCGACGGGGGGGACGATACACTTGCCATGCAATTAAGAATAAGATTCTTCTTAACAACAAATGTCGCGATAATTTTATTATTAAAGCAGACCAAGAAACTAGTTATGATGACAAAACTTCCTGCTCATCAAATATCACAAAGGTCAATCACTACCGGATTGTCAGTTCATTGCTGCAAGCCAAAGTAGGCCTTATCCTCGTAAGACGTGCAACAAAAACGTCGAGTGGCAAACGATGTGATTGGCCAACCGTGCACCGAGCACTTATCATAACATAAGCTAAATGCAAATGAGTCAAAATAATGTTCCTACTTAGGTAGGTACGAGTACTCGCACAAGCTGCAATCTGTTAACATTTTAAGAGTTTTTCAACAGCCTCATTTTAGAGTTCGCCGCGTTAATCACGCCAAACACAGTAATACGCTTCATAATGATCAATTACCATTAATTAATACTGCTTATCAGCATTTGGATAGCGTAGGTATTGTGAAATGAAACGCCGACACCGAGCTGGCGTGTAAAAGGATTAAAATATTTAAATTATACTGTATAGCGGCGCGCCGCGCCGCCGGCGCCGCCGGCCGCGAGTGTGTTTGACCACAAAAAATGGCCATGATTGGACTTGAGGTGCCGTTGTAAGGCGTGCTGTACACAATGCACCATGTCCGGCCCTTCAGCCGACTCACTAAGCGGCGCGGAGGCAACCGCAAAAAGCAACAAAATTAAATAAACAAACAAGCCGGTGCCCGCCTGTACTAGCAGGCGCCAAAGCTGATGAGCGAGCGGAATACGGAAACAATTAATTGCGGCGTCAACATCGTAGCAAGTAGCGAAAGCTCATTATACCCAGCCAGAAACCGCTTGGTTGCTGGGCGACTACATCATTGGTCCTATGTAGTGTGAGGTTACTGCTGCTCTCGCCCCGCCGACAAAAAGTCTTATTTACGCTATTAGATAGAGATATCTGCGGCCAACTACCTATATCTCTTTTCAAGAAAAAAGCGATGTGCAGATAGAAGAGCGCGGGGAAGTGCACCGGCCGAGTGCGAGCCGGCCGATGACTCCGCGCGCATGACTCACGACGTCACGACACGAGCACGGAACAAGGAGGACCAGAAGGTAAGCTAAATACATACCGCGCTCAAGCACAGCACACACACATGCACGGACCCGTGTCCGTCACGGAGCTCCGTCCATTCCAGCATAGTTTCATTCTACTATGATTCCAGTCAGTCCGAGATTCCGTGTCCGTGGTTGTCTATGTGTGCGTTGGTCGAGCGCGTGTGTATGAAGCTTACCTGCTGCAGTCTCGTTATTTAGTGTCACGACGCGCGCCCGCGGCCGCGACCGGTGCCCCGAGGGCCGCGGCCGGTGCCGACTGCCGGCGAGTGACCGCGTCCGCGACGCGACGGGAACCGCATTTCACATTTGTGAGACGGAATTACCGTTCGTCCGGCGATAGGTGACACCTGCACGCTGCGGTCGCATACTTCCACGGGGCAGGTATGCAGAGTGTGTGGATACTGGATAGTGTAGACTACTTTAGACATTATGCGCGGTTCTGACAAACAAATCGAGAGTTGTTTTTATTTTAAAGTCTTTATGATAAAAGATCAAGACTGTTCTTCAAGGTGGTACCTAGTTGGGTTGGATAGCAGGATTATTTTTACTTTTAAATCTGCAACAGGTGGTGCATTTCTCTACGTTGAAATGTTATTGATCTCCAACATCTTGTAACCGGGACCAACGGCCCGTTCGTATCGTGTCTTCCGAGATTATTTGAATTCGATCATCCTTTCGGTGAGGAGGCGCGGCGTTGTAAGCGATCAAATATAAGTTGCTTGATTTGCATGATCGCTACTCGGAATGCGCTATCCATTTAGAATTTGTATGTTAAGTCGTAATGCTACGGCCACACTATCGCAGTGTCGCGAACATTTTCCGTTTTCACGACAAGTCGGGCCAAGCAATAGTCACATTTCAGAACACGGTCAAAAATGTAATTATTGCTTGTCGTGAAAACGGCAAATGTTCGTGATAGCGCTATAGTGTGGCCTTAGCATACGGTTCAGTATTGGCGACGCGGCGTGCGAGTGTCTCGCGCGGTGTCACAGAAGAGATAATGCGGTGTCGACACCGAGTGTCTAGTTACAACCGCACACACCGCGTGGCCGACCTCACAGACAGCCTCGGAGGAAGGGCGCGCGCACCGTGACCACTGACCACGCGCTCTTAGCTTATACTCGTTAGCGATGCGCGATTATGAATGATACTAACTGAATCATTCGATTATTGCATTCATTCGAATAATTGGAATGACTTTTAAAATGTATTACTAATTACTAAGCAGTACTAATCGGGTGCTAATCAGTCAGTAGTAGGAATCAACCACTAACGAACACAGAATTTTGCAACTGAATGGTCGTTCATTGATAATTCATAATTGCGCATCGCTAATACTCGTACATCAGCCTCATTAACACTCGCATGTCAACACCTAATGCAGCCTGCCCTCCTCCCGATCCTCAAAATGCCACTAAATAGTCAGATACACTATACTTGCACTCTTAGAACAAGAGTACGATGACCGGTTATTCCAGGTACAACCCTTTAAGTTTCTCGCCGCCCACAAAAATCCGGTTAAGCTTTTGAAGGTCATAAGTGGCCAGCAGTAATATTTTTCTAAAGAACACGTGGCCCGCACAGTTACCGCTAGGTACCGCCATACCATCATTAGCACTTGTTCGGCAACACTAACGCAATGTACAGACGCTTATCAACCTATCCGAAACTGTCAAGCTTCAATACATTTTTAACCATATTTTAAGATAAATTTCAAAGTCTATTGAGAAAAATTCACCAGAAAACATTGCGCGTGTGCACCGCCACCGCCCGCGCAATGTCCGCTGCAGCAATCGCTTGCGCCACCACGTTAAGGCGGGTTGTTCCACATTCGTCATAGTAGAA
>CAUJAO010000146.1:0-15435 GCA_963082485.1 Eudonia mercurella
AACCAAGTAGAGTTGGATGACTCGAAAATATATACGGTGGTTAATACACATCGAGGGTTATTTCGATATAACCGATTAGTGTATGGTTTAGCGTCAAGTGTTGGCATTTTTCAACGCATTATGATCAACTAGCTGTTCCCTGCGGTTTCACCCGCGTTAATTAGCGACTGTTCCACTCCTATTAGTCATAGCGTGATGTAATATAGCCTATAACCTTCCTCAATAAATGGACTAATCAACACAAAAAAGAATTTTTCAATTCGAACCAGTAGTTCCTGAGATTAGTGCGTTCAAACAAACAAACAAACAAACAAACAAACAAACAAACAAACAAACAAACTCTTCAGCTTTATAATATTAGTATAGATTTATTGCAAGATATCCCTAATGTACAGGTCTTCTTGGATGACGTTATTTTAGGCGGGAAAACGGAATCCGAGCATTTACAGGCGCTGCGAGCGGTATTTCAGCGCTTAACGGAAAACGGCTTAAAATTAAAGAAAAGTAAATGTGTCTTTCTGGCGAAGGAAGTGACTTATCTAGGTTATACAGGGTGACTGGAAATTAGTGGCGGAGCCGTTAAGGGGAGGTAGTCTAGGGTTATTCCGACAGATATCACTACGAGACCTACCGTCCTTACTTAACCCTTTCCAAGATATTCCTACTTAAAGAGTGTAACCCAAAAAATCGTACAAAAAATTTTCAAATAGTAATAAATCCAAAAAAAAACGTGATTTTGGCCTACTTTTTTTTGTTTTGAAACAAAGATATTCTAAATAAGTAATATTAATTGTTAAATCTCCGTAACTGTCATTATTTAATGCAAAAACTGCTAAACAAAAACGGAAAATGTAAAAAAAATACTTTGATGGCTGATAAAACTTCAATTTATTAAAAAAAGTCACTCTTTATTATTACTTACAAAATAATTAAAAAACTTCTACGTTTCGTACCCTTTCGAATGAGATATTAAAGTTCAAAATCGGTTAAGGAACAATGAAGATATGGTTAATGGAAAAAACCCGTAGAGCCCGTGTAGAGTCCGACCGACCGAGTCCTTTGTTCTCGGAACAAAGGTTCCGAGAACAAAGGACTCGGTCGACGCGCACGAGTCGAGATTGCCCCTCCCTCTTGCTCAGTCCGCTCTTACGGTTTACTGTGTTCGGATGTGCTTACTTTCTCTCAGTTTTGATTTTTCTAACGACTTGGCTTTTTCCTGGACTTTTGTATTTGATTCCCTTCCCGACAACTTGGACTGTTTTCTGTGACTCCTTACGATTTGGCTGTGTGGTTTATCGGACCTATAATGGCAGAAAGAACATCGTTTAGTAACGAATAATACGCAGATATCTTTTTTTATTACGGAGCTGCCAGAGAAAACGCTGAACAAGCTCGTCGTGAATATGGCGAAGTATTCCCTAATCGTCGACTGCCTGATGCCCGCGTATTCTCCCGAACCTTCCGGCGGCTGCGGGAGCGCGGAACCGTCGTAAGATACCAAGGTAAGAGAAAGTTATTATTATTAAAGCATGTTCAAACCAGAGATTTCTCCATACAAAATGTAGTTCCTTCCTGTACAGGCCACTCTACATTACTGCGCCGCCGCTAGTTTCCATACATGCGCTATAACAAGGTTTTGTTCTAGCGCTTTCGATAATTGTCCAGCTATAAAAATAAACCTTTCCTATCACTCTTATTAACGTGCCCTTTAAATTGTAAGATTGCAAAACAAATGTCGCTGTCCAAATTAGTCAGTGCAAAGACTCGCAGAGATGGGTGCCATAAATCATACAAGTAAGATAACGGATATCACTTCACACTGAAGCGCGCTATTATTGTTTACTATTTTTTGTCGAAGTCGATGGATTTTGGTAGAGCTTTTGTAAGAATTTGTATTGTGCGGTCATTGTTGACGCACATTGCACTATGTCGACAGACGCATTCCTACTAGAGAAGTGATTCATGTTATGGTCCAACCGACGTGAGTCTTTGCGCGGAGCCACACCAACCTAAACAATAGCCATGGTAGTAACACTTAATTAAAAAAACTTTTTTGTTTTTAGGTGACGCAGGTAGACCTCGACTGGATGTCGGGGACGACGAAGAGGAAATTTTAAATTATTTCCAAAGAGACCCTACGCTGTCTACACGAATGATAGCTCGCCGTATGGGACGCTCTCAATGGAAGGTGTGGTACACTCTTCACGAAAATGACCTCCATCCTTACCATTACACACCTGTTCAGGCTATAGAAGAAGGGGACCCTTTAAGAAGAATGCAGTTTTGCAGATTTTTAATAAATGCGGACGTTGAAGATAGAAATTATCTCAGAAAAATTTTATGGACTGACGAGTCCAAGTTTGATAAGGACGGCATTACGAATTATCATAATGCTCATTACTGGAGTGAACGAGCCATGGGTAATCCACACCTAAAAAGACAAAAAGGTTCACAGATAAGGTTTAATCTAAATGTGTGGATGGGTATAATCAATAATTAATAACCGCTTGATTGGACCACATTTCCTACCGCAAAACCTCGATGGTGTTGAATATGAAAATTTTCTGAGGAATGTATTTTTTGAATTAATGGAAGATGTGCCGCTAGAAACGAGGCAAAACATGATATTCATGCATGATGGCTGTCCGGCGCATTTTAGGCTAGCTGTGAGAAGTTGGCTAGACCAACACTTCCCCGACCGATGGATAGGTAGAGGTGGTCCAATACCATGGCCGGCACGTAGCCCCGACCTCACACTCATGGACTTCTTCGTGTGGGGTCGAATGAAAACTTTGGCTTATGCCACTGACGTCCCTGTACCAAACGTTGAAGACTTGCGCAACAGAATAATCAACGCAGCGCAGGAAATACAAAGGGAGCTTACAGACTCAAGGGTTGTTAAAACGGATGTCGTAAGAAGAGCACGAGCTTGTATTAGAAATAATGGTGGGCACTTCGAAAATGAACTGTAGACAGTTTTTTATTTAATAAATTTTTATTCTTCAGTAGTTTGGTTTTTTCTTTCATTATTATTATTACTCTTATCTTGATGGTTCCTTAGTCGATTTTGGACTTTAATATCTCATTTGAAAGGGAACGAAACGTAGAAGTTTTTTAATTATTTTGTACGTAATAATAAAGAGTGACTTTTTTTAATAAATTGAAGTTTTATCAGCCATCAAAGTATTTTTTTTACATTTTCCGTTTTTGTTTAGCAGTTTTTGCATTAAATAATGACAGTTGCGGAGTTTTAACAATTAATATTACTTATTTAGAATATGTTTGTTGCAAAACAAAAAAAAGTAGGCCAAAATCACTTTTTTTTTAGGATTTATTACTATTTGAAAATTTTTTGTACGATTTTTTGGGTTATACTCTTTAAGTAGGAATATCTTGGAAAGGGTTAAGTAAAGACGGTAGGTCTCATAGTGATATCTGTCGGAAAAACCCTAGACTACTTCCCCTTAACGGCTCCGCCACTAATTTCCAGTCACCCTGTATTGTATCCAAAGAGGGTATAAAAGCTGATAAGTCCAAAATAGAAGCAATTCGGAAAATTAAGCCTCTCAAAAATGTTTTCGATTTAAGGTCATTCTTGGGTTGGATTCAAGTAATTTTTTCGCGAAGTTCATTAGAAAATTTAGTTTACTTTTAGTTCCTTTGTATAATCTCTTGCGCAAAGGTATACGGTGGAATTGGAGCGTCGAATGCGAACAAACCTTTCAGGAGGTAAAACGGTTATTGACTCATACTGATGTATTAGCGCACTACGACCCTGTCAGACCATTGATAGTTACGTGCGACGCGAGCGCACGGGGAGTAGGGGCCGTGCTGTCGCAGCCGGACGCGAGCGGCCGCGGCGAGCGACCCGTCGCATATGCCTCGCGGACATTGAGCGAGACGGAGCGTAATTACTCGCAAATTCATCGAGAAGCCTTGGCCATTATATTTAGCGTAAAAAAGTTTCATCAGTACTTATACGGCCGGCGGTTTATTCTGCGTACTGATCATAAGCCGTTGGTTTCGATTTTCGGGCCTAATACGGGTATTCCAACTATGACAGCTAGTCGGATGCAGCGTTGGGCGGTAATTCTTTCGGCCTATAATTACGACATTGAGTATGTGAAGACCAATGAGAATTGCGCGGATGGCCTGTCACGGCTGCCTATGGAATCATCCCTAAGGGAAATATTCCGGAGCAAACGTATTTGCATTTTGCGCAAGATGCCCTTCTATTAGATTATACAGACGTTAAAAAACAGACTGCTAGGGATCCATTATTAAGTAGACTCAGACCAAATAAAAAGTTAAGACGGAACTCTGTGAACAGCAAAGTGAAGCCGGTTTTTTAAATGTGTGTGTTTAAACGGGTGTTGCCATGATAATTCAATTACCCCAAAAGTACAAAAATAACGTTAAAAATTAGCAACATTATTTTTAACGTTATTAGTTAATAACGTTATCATATGATATATACTACTCAAAACAAAATAAGGGCCACGAGGTATTTTGTCTGTACCATGAAAATAATAAAACCAATATTAATTTTTTTGTCTCCATAACGAAAACTAATGTTGTTTTTACCGTGTAGACCAATAAATTTATTCCAATAATAATGATTAAAAAGTTTATTTGCTTTTGAAAGAAAAAACACATTTAAGGTTAAAAATAAAAACAATGTAAAGTTACTGAAAACAAAAGAAAATACTCCATGCTCATCTTTTAGTAACGGGTATGCCCCCCTCGTTTCGTTACGCACTCCTGAAGCCTGGAGTGCATGCTCTCAATCAAATGCCTGACATTTTCCATTGGAATCTCTTCCCAGGCTCTTTTAACAGCGTTGATGAGTTGCTGTTGGTTGTGGATTTCCTGATCACCGTCTCTAACTCTTCGTTTCAACTGATCCCACATGTGCTCTATTGGATTTAAGTCCGGACTGTTCGCCGGCCACGGCAAGACTTGAATTTGAGACGCTTCCAGTACAAACCGAGTCGCTTGAGCCGTGTGTGCACGAGCATTGTCTTGCATCAAGATGAATCCAGGACCCGCTCGCTGGGCAAATGGGATCACATGTGGTCTGACGACTTCCTCAATATACCGCTGAGCAGTAACAGTACCCTCATTTAAAATAGCGAGCTCAGTTTTGCCGTGTAAGCTTATCCCGCCCCAAATCATTACATTTGGACCACCAAAACGATCGACTTCATGGATGCAGGCTTCTGAAAATCTCTCGCCGCGTCTTCTCCATACTCTAATACGCCGATCGTCGTTAAAAAATTTAACTTTGCATTCGTCTGTGAAGAGCACCATGCCCCATTGGTTTATGTCCCAGTCCAAATGTTGACGGGAAAATCTTAAACGATTTACACGATGATTTCTGGTTAATGGAATACGGACAACTTGCCTTCTTGATGCCTGCTGGTCTTCATGCAATCGATTACGAATAGTTTGGTCACTGACACGAGTACCCGTTGTGAGCCGTAAACGATTTTGCAGCTTGCGGGCCGTCGTTGTGCGATCTCGGCGCGCACTTAATCGAATGTAACGATCCTCTTGAGCTGTTGTAATGCGAACTCTGCCCGAACCAGGTCTTCTTCTAACACTGCCGGTCTCTTGGAAACGATTCCATAGATTTTGAATAGCTCTTCGAGAAAATCCCAATTGCAAACCCACAGATCGCTGCGAATGACCTTCTTCAATCATTGTAACGGCTCTAGTTGCTGTCAGCGAGCCCATATGACGCCTGCGTGCTTGTGGCATATTGCAAAAGATGTTTCTGACTCGAGATATCAATGAACTCTGATAATTTCTAATAAACCAAGAAGCTAAGGAAAGCAAAACGTCAAAGAAAATGCAATCAAAATTTTCAAAAATAATTTTAAATCAAATTTTATTTAAAATTGTTGCCAGCATTAGATTAATACTACAATATTAAAAAGTTTAGGTATCAAAGAGTTTGTATACTCAATATTTTACTACTTTCAATATGTAAATGTTTAATAATTTACACCAAAATGAAAAAATACCTCGTGGCCCTTATTTTGTTTTGAGTAGTATAAATAAAAGTGATCCATTCCGACGTAAGCTGTTGGTAAAAAGTGGTGGCGGTAGGAGAAAAGAAATGGAAAAGTGTTTCAGGAATAAAACTTATCATTATTTATTCAAATTATTTAATTAAAAACCTTTATGTTTAATTAATTTCTTGTATGCTTCCTTTTACGTTCTTTAATCGCTTTGCATCTTTGACTTCATTTCAGGTCCATTTTTCCAATTTGCTACTTTACCGAACCAATTTTGATAACATAATTAAGAAATGAGACCCACCCTTAAGATATTAATTTTTTTATAAAAGAAGGAGGCAAACGAGCAGGCGGGTCACCTGTTGGAGAGTAATAACCGCCGCCCATGGACACCCCGCAAAACCAGAGGAATCGCAGACGCGTTGCCGGCCTTTATTTAACGAAAAAAAACATATACTTAATCAGTTCGTCAACAGCGAAGATATCGCGTCGCGTATTCATAAACATTAAAAAAATACAGTCGAATTGAGTACCTACCTCCTCGTTTTTTAAAGTCGGTAAAAATTTACTTATAAGCATTACAAGAAACAAGTAACGTTATGTTGCGTGTCACAGACGTCACAGTACCCAATAATAGGGTAAACAAAAACACTTCATAATGGCAACACTTGTGTTTCAAGCAATGACGTCTAAATTTTATTTTGATTTATTGAAAAATATTGGTTTCCAAATTACTTACGTGTGAAATATGATTCCATCCCGTTTTTTATTTTTTGAAGATTGATTCTTAAACTTTTTCACAACACAATTCGGCATTTTCACAGATAAATTTATGATTTTTCAAAATGACTTGCTCCCACGAGCCGCGGACCTACACTGACAAGTTAAGGCGTAGTTTCGTTGTACGTGTGTGCGTGTAATTGTGTATGTACACGGCAAGGCGTAGTTTGACCCGGCCTCACTTCGCTGTTCGCAGAGTTCTGTCTTAACTTTTTATTTGGTCTGAGTAAGTAGAGTATTGAGCTATATCCGGGATGGCTGGCCCGCTCGGTGTGAAATTCTAGGCATGAAACCGTACTACAATAGGAAATCCGAGCTATACGAAGAGTTGGGTTGTGTTATGTGAGGCCATAGGGTGGTCGTGCCCGAGTCGTGTAGGACTAAGGTTTTAGAACTGATACACGAACCCCACATGGGAATAGTAAAATCAAAAGCGTTAGCGCGCAGCTATGTATGGTGGGCCGGCATCGATGAGGCGGTGGAGGCGACGTGCCGCGCCTGCGCAGTGTGCGCCGCTCACGCTGACGCACCGCCCCGCCATGCGCCGCGCGCTTGGCCGTGGCCCGTCCGACCTTGGTCTAGGCTTCACTTGGACTTCCTGGGCCCGATATTTGGTAAAACCTATTTAGTGGTGGTAGATGCGACATCCAAGTGGTTAGAGGTGTTTAATGTACCGAGTACGGCAGCCGGTAGTACGATAAGTAAGCTGAGCGAGCTGTGGAGTAGAATGGGAACGCCCAGGCAGATAATATCGGACAACGGTCCGCCGTTTACCAGTAGGGAATTTGAATCTTTTATAAAAAATGATGGGATTCAGCATATACTGACATCTCCCTATCATCCTTCTTCGAATGGGGCTGCGGAGAACGCCGTAAAAACTGTGAAAAAAGTTATTAAGAGGGCAGCCTCGGAGGGTCAGGATGTAGAGAGGTCTTTACACACTTTCTTATTGCACTATAGGAATACCGAACACTCATCTACGGGGGAAAGTCCCGCCTTATTACTCATGGGTAGACGTCTACGCACGCGTTTAGATGCACTGAAGCCGGATTGAGAACAAAAAGTGCGACTAGCTCAGGAACGTCAAACAGACGCCGCAGGGGGAGCGGCAAGGAGTGTTGATATTGGGGAGGAAGTGTGGTACCGGCAATATCTGAAGGGTGAAAAATGGTCACCGGGGACCGTGACAGACGCGTTAGGGCGTACTAATTTTAAGGTAAAAGACAGTAGCGGGAAGATCTTACACAGACACGTTGATCAGTTAAGGCGGAGGTCTAGGAGCTCGTTAGTAGTTCCGATAGATTCTGATAGTCCTCTACCGTACAAGAACGTACGTCCGGATAAGAGCGCTTTAGAGTCCAGTCCTGATATAGGCGAGGGTCAGTTGGAGCGGTCAAGGGTTACGTTGGAGCCGGAACGTGACGTGGCGAAGAGTGAGGTAGTCGGCGAGAAGTTAAACAAGGAAACCGTAACGGGAGAGCAATCTCTGCCTCCTGTTGAACTGCCTGCCGTTGTACCGTTCCCGACCCGTCCGTTACGTAGTTGTAGATTAAGAACTGTGCCTAAATATAAGTAGATAATAAGATTTAATTGTAATTTGGTGTGGAGAGATGTAATGTAAGGTAATCATAGAATAAGTAAATATGTAGGTAGATATGATTCGTGTGACGGCCGTCAGTTCGGATTACACTCTAAAACCGCGAACATTGTTTTATTGAGTCCCTATATTCCTACGCCTGGTCAGGACATTACAATTACAATAGAGAAATGAGATTCATACTTAATTTATAAAAATTGAATAAATACATACATACTAATTATTTTAAGATGGAAGATACAAGAACAGTAATGAAACTCATGACTCCAGATTGCTTTATGGCAAATTTGGACCTTAAGGACGCGTATTTTTTACTTTCCATATACGTAGGGCACCGAAAGTATTTAAGATTTTATTTTGACAACACTCTTTATGAGTTTTGTGTCTTACCATTTGGTCTCTGCTCAGCACCTCACATTTTTACGAAAATTGTAAAACCAATAATGTCACACTTGCGATCGAGAGGTTTTAAATCAGTGTCATATTTAGATGACACTTTGACACTTGGTAATACATATCAAAAGTGTTTAGAAAATGTAACTGAAACCATAAAATGTTTGACTTATTTAGCTTTCATTGTCAACCACCAAAAAAGTACCCTTATTCCAAGTAAATTTGCAATTTCCTAGGTTTTGTATGAAATTCCCATAGTATGTCATTAGAATTACCAAATAAGAAAAGGCAAAAAATTTTAGATGAAACCGAAAAAATGTTAAAGCTAAACAAAATACGCATACGTGACTTTGCGAGATATTTAGGAACTCTGACAGCCGCTTGTCCAGCGGTGGCTTATGGTTGGATGTATACAAAATCTTTAGAACGAAGTAAATATTTAGCTCTTGTAAATAATAATGATTACAATCGTTCTATGACTCTTCCAAGTTTTTTGAGTCAAGATCTTGAATGGTGGAAAAGTAATATAATTCATACATATAATCCTATCCTCTTGCCTACTCGGCACCAATATTTCGTAACCAAGTTTTGAAATTTTCAGGATATGTTTATTAAGACTAACAGTTTTCGGGAAAAATAGTGAAAAAATTCTAAAATCAGAAAATCATCATTTTCTTAATGTTCTTTGCAAAGTACATTAGTATTATATTAAGTTGTGCTTTGTATAGTACATAAAGATTAGGTATGCTTTTAAGCATGTAAAATATTATTTCAAACATGTAAATAAGACATCGCTGTGTATATTAATATTGTTTAATATTAAAGACTTCAAAACTGTCAGCCTAGCAACATAAACAATAAGGTAACAAAAGGCGATATTAAAAAAAATAAACATTCTTCTCAAAACAAAAACTTAAGAAACTTCTAAAATAATCAGTCAAATATTACTTAATAATTATTAATGAGATCAGGTAGTTCTGCTTACATGCTAATTAAAAATCAATTTCGTGAAATTGTGTAAAACAATTTCTACCCGGTACAAAACATAAAAAAACGTCACATTTCTTACACAATACAGTGGTTCTTTTGTCGCATCCGCGTCTTCTACAGCGATGTTGCTTTGCAGTACTATATTCAGGCAAATGATCAGCTTTGTGCTGGCGACATTCAGGAATAGGTATGGGTTTTACGACCACCTTCCTCTTTTTGTGTTTTGGTTCCATTTCCTCGTAAACTTGATCGATTTCATCATCACTTTGGTTTTCATTATCAGTAATGAACTTAGTACCTAACTCAAGTTTGTACTGACGTAGCTGCATGACATTTTTCTTCGGTGTTTCTTTTTGTCTTTCTTGCTCTCTGTACTGTAGCCAAGAATTCACAACGCATAAATCAAATAGATGCGAAATCGCACGAATGGTCCATTTTTTTGTGCGATTGCGAGAAGGACAAACTGAAAGCATTCGATCAGGTCAACCCCGCCCATATTTTGATTGTACATTTTGATAACTTCAGGTCTCATTACTTTTTCATATCGACTATCTTTCTTAGACCATCGTTCACATTCATCATGGTTTTCATTGGAATAACATGAAGACATCATCAATACGGGCTTATTATCCAGCCATCTGGTAAGTGCAAGTTTTCCACCTTCCCTGACTTTCACTTCTGTGCTTCCCCTTTGTTCCTTCCGAAATAGTCTCTCTTCTGTTAGAATACAGTCTCTTGGAACTCTGTTTTTCATAATGGTTCCAGTTGCATGAAAACCAAGTCTAAGTAACTCGACGCATAATTTTACAGTAGTAAAATAGCGATCGAAAAATAACAAGTGTCCAGGAACCAAAGTCCTTGTTAAAAATAAGACTGCACTTTCGCCTAACCCAAATCCCTGACTTTTTTGATCGGGAAAGCTGTTATCTCCCTGATAGATGCCCATATCGCATACTACACCTTGAGGAGATGCTAAAACGAAAACTTTGAGCCCAACGGGATTTGGTTTACCCGGGCAGTATTGGCGCATGGGGCATCTACCAGTAAAAGGAATTATCATTTCGTCAATGCATAGATCTTTTGGCCGTTCTTGCATATGACATCCTTGTAAAATACGGTCGAATAAAGGTTTTATCTTCCAAAACTTTTCTTTTCTTTGTTCAGCTGTCACATCTGGATCATAAACGCATTTTAGACGTTTTCTAATGAAGTAAAATCTATTACGATTCATAGCCATAGCAATCGCAGGAATTTTCCATTTATGCAACCAGTACATGTCAATTTGTGGATACTGAAGAGCAGACATTATCATAGTTATACCTATGTAAGTTTTCAGTTCTTTTAGTGTCAAACCAAGTGATTTTCCAGTCTCCAGTATATGCACTCTATTTGTGCTCTCTACCATTGTGAGAAGTATTTCGTCGTCAATGTATTGGTCGTAATATTTATTCCATTCCCAAGTAGTTGTATCTATATGGTAGTATGCCGGAAATGTAAAATTTAATACCTCTGGAACAAAATTGTCTGCGGCCCAATTATCTTCTTGTTCCTGGAGTAAGTTGTTGTTCAGAAGTAACGAAGGTGACGACCTAGTACGTAAATTCGAACTTCTTCGCGTGCATGTACGCCCACGCCCACGCCTAGTCGTAGACCTTGCGCGTCCCCTAGTTGTCACACGTGACGCTGAGGTACTGGGGACTATTTCAGAATCACAAGAAATAGCCGGAGAAGGCGCTGGGACTTCTAAACCAACTTCGTCCTCATCAGAACTACTATTCGAGTAATGGTTACTCTGTTGAAGGAACTCGGGTGGAGAATAGACAGGATCCTCATCTGAATCGTCTCCTGAGAAGTCTATTTCGGAGTCATTTAGTGCATCGGTGATATCGTGTTCTGATAGCACTGAAACAAAAACAAATTATTAAAAATACAGGATTAATACCACTATGTACACTACAAAGTACAAATATAGTTTAACAGTTTAATTATTAAGTATCTACTTTTGTACTTTGGAAAGCACGTAGAAAAAAAGAGGTTAGAATCTCGAACACCATGAACCAAACCACATAAATACAACTTCGCAGATTGAAATTATTAGTCTATTAACTAATTAAAATAAAAAGGTTTCATAATTTCTGAAAATTACAAAAGATGATAGTTGATTAACTTACCCATGCGCGTTTGTCGTGCTGCGCGTGATTCCTCCGACGCCATTTTTTAGAAAGTGAGAGATGACACTTGACATTAAATTTTTTTCTCAAATGTAGACAGATCGATGTTGCCAGTAAATAAAATATTTGAAAGTTTAGGGTACAAAGAAAATAAATCGATTAATTTTTGGTTTACGTACTGTGCGAAGTACAAAAGTAGGTAAGAGGCTATTCGAATATGTAATTAAACTTTGGAAATCTTTACCGATGCTTCGACAACAGGTTGGGGAGCAGCATGTCAAAGCGAGAAAATAGGGGCATTTTGGACAGGTGCGGAACGCCTGCAACATATAAGCTGCTAGCAGCCTTCTTTGGATTGAAATCCTTCGCAAGTCAATACAACAGTTGTGAGATTTTAATGCGTATTGATAACACCACTGCCATATCGTATATAAACCGAATGGGGAGTGTACAATTTCCGCATTTTAATAAAATTGCCCGCGAAATATGGCAGTGGTGCGAAAAGCGAAAAATTTTCATTTTCGCTTCATACATTAAATCTTCGCAAAATACTGATGCTGACTTGCAATCGCGGAATTTAAATGTAGATACCGAGTGGGAATTATCACCTACAGCTTTTGAAAAAATAATCACTGAATTCGGGCAGCCTGAAATTGATCTTTTCGCATCCAGAATTAATGACACCTAAACAGGGCGAAGGGGACATACTTGTTGGTAACACTGGATTGGGAACGACCATTTTTGAAAGCGGATCTTCAGGCGCGCACGCTAGACGATCCAATGGTAATAGCCAACATACCGAGAGTGTTGGTAGACCTAACAACGGGACGTCCACCTCCACAAGTAGAACAGTTAACTCTGAAGATTTGGAAAATTGGGGGTGGGGAGACAAACTAGCATTGTGGTCCCAAGCTGAAAAAGACCTTCTTAAACGAATTTTTTGCCAATCTACCTTAGGCACTTATCAACCAGCTCTAAAAAGTTGGATAGCTTAGTGCGAAGCTAAAAAAGCTGATCCTAAGTCTTCCAAATCTGAAGAGGTGGCACAATTTCTTGCTGATACTTTTTTAAAAGAAGGTTATGCATATAGCACAATGCTTGTCCAAAAATCAGCAGTTGCAACGTTTTCTGGACAAAATTCTGAAATTTCATCAAATTCTATGGTTAAACAGGTTTTAAAGGCTAACCACAATTCTAAGCCACCAAGTTTTAAAGCACCAGTTTGGGATGTAAGACAGGTAGTAGAATGGCTTAAGCAAGAACCAAAGAACAAATCATTATTTGAAATTGCCAGGAGAACAGCAACAATCTTACTCTTAACATACATCTGGCCGTAGATTACACGACCTGACTTTGTTAAGGATATCCAAACCGCATTTTAGTGACCATGGGCAAGAGATTATTTTGTGGCAAAATAGACCAGTGGAGGAAATTTTGGAACGAGGTAACTGGACAGCTGTTCAGACAATGAGAAAGTATTATTGCCGAGGGATAAATAATACTACGCGATAATGAGAACAATTTATTTATAAATTTTCAGTCTATTTAGTTATTTTCATACATTAATGTGATTTATGGTGTAATATAGTTATTAAACCTATTACTGAGGGTCTTGCTTAGGGTCAGTAATGATACCCGTGGTTAGTGTAGAAAAGAAGAAGAATATTTATTTACATTTTTTTTTTTGTTAACCCAGGGGAAAAATCTGCACACAGATTCCAGTGGATCTGGGGCTGGCCTTCTCCTCTCTCAAGGAGGAAGACCGACCCAGTAAACGACCCCTGGGGTTTGCCTTTGGTCTTGCGGACCTCGAAGGCTATCGGAAACGCGCGCCTCCCAAGTTTGGCTGGGTGGCGCGGTACTACAAATGGCGTTACTCATAAGGAGTAACTAACCGGACTGCCTGCAGTGAAGCTGCTTATGTCGGCTGACTTAACTATCGGACGCGGCGGTTTGGCTGCAGTAAAGCTGCCTATGTCGAAATGACTTAACTACCGGACGGACTGGCTGCAGTGAAGCTGCCTATGTCGAAGTGACTTAACTAACTGACTGCGTCGTGGGCTTCAAACGAGAGAGTAAAGCTTTTGATCAATCCCGCGACTGGATTGATCCGAGCGGCTTCATAATGAGAGTGCACGGGCGTGACTTGAGATAGCGAAACGGATAGAGAAGGCGGAAAAACATGAGAATAGAGCGTGCTACATAGCTAAGCTACGTACTAACCGGCCGTCGGATCGTCGTCGGTTCAAGGCCACGCACTCACAAATGACTGTGCGATGCGCAATGATCTACGAAAGCAAGTGCGCGCCGAACGTTCGAACAATCAAACACGGCGGGACTAGTTACTTTATGAGTTGGTTAGACCGCGACAGCGAGTGCTGACAACGGTGAAAGCACTAATAGAAAAAGTAGGTACGCGGCGAGCGCGCTAGGATAGCGGCGGCGAGGCGCGTTAAACGAACTGATAACCGGCGGCGGATCGACTCACTTCCCCGCCCGCAGCGGCGAGCCGGGCCCACCCTCCCAGCAAGCGGCGTACGGGGTTGGGGCAGAGTACGAACAAGGCGCGGTGGATTTAACGCGGGCGCGACTGGGCGCGCGAGCGCTTTAATCGGAAGGGCCGGACGCGGGCGCGACGGGCGCACGGGCGCCCGGCGGTGCGGCGCATGGCGCGCGCGGAAAGGAAAAGATAGGAAAGCACGAAACGCGGCGAGCACGAAACGCGAAGAGAGTAGCGTGGCAGGGCGCGCTACACGAACTGACAACCGGCGACGTAGTTAAACGAAGCGGGAGCGCGGGCGCGACTAAGCGCACGGGCGCTCTAAACGGATAGGGCA
Organism: Eudonia mercurella; assembly: GCA_963082485.1. Classification (NCBI taxonomy): domain Eukaryota; kingdom Metazoa; phylum Arthropoda; class Insecta; order Lepidoptera; family Crambidae; genus Eudonia; species Eudonia mercurella. Next base: position 14,789 of record CAUJAO010000146.1, read on the forward strand.
CGCGCGCGGGCACGCCGGCCGGCGTGCTGGCGCGCGGCGGTGCGGCGCGACGGCGCACGCGGAAACGAAAAGAAAGCGATAGCGCGGGACGCGACGCGACGAGCACGAAACGAACCGCGGAAGTAACGAACACGAAGGGGGGGACCCCCCCTCAGGAGGGGAAGGCAGCACCACGACGCGACTTGACCCGACGGACGAACGGACGCGAATGTTTTTGATTTATTTACAAAACTTAACTTACTAAAGTACCAAAACATGATTCTTATTCTTATTCTTATTCTAATACAAACATTCTATAGTATATATACAGAGATCGTGTTGTACTGCGCCGTGATTGGTCCGCGTCTTAGTATGGACATTGGTACAACTGTTGTGCTGCCACAAACCATACATTTATAACTTTAGTTTGGTTTTAATTAGTGTTACTATTTGTTATTATTTTTTCGGCGTGTATTCTTTATATCGAGCAGACGTGTCGCTGCTGCTTCTTTTCAAATAATTTAAATTAATTATTGATTGGTGGCTTGGCTTTGGCTTACAAACTAAAAAGTTTTGAATAGTTTCGGCGGGCTGGTTAGAACCACGATAGCTCAATTGGAAGAGCACCTGACCCGGTATGTCAGAAGGGTGCAGGTTCAAATCCTGCT
>CAUJAO010000147.1:0-32056 GCA_963082485.1 Eudonia mercurella
ACTTTACCTACCGAACAAGAATGGTGAGTGAGTATCTCCTGCCTAACCTAAGTACATAATTTTGGGTTAGTTATTTACTACCGAAAGAGTTAAGTTCTGCTCCAGATTTCGTGGATTACCTACGGATTTGTGTTAGCTTAAGTTATTATTCCTGGCCTTAGAATAATAACGCCTAGAAGCCGAGTACGCGCACGGCGATTGAGGCAAGTTTAACCAAGCCATATGTGGCTTGGTTGGCCGAACGGCTCGCTAGTATCCAAGGTCACGTCGTGTCGTAAGCAGCTCCGCAATTTTTGTTTATAATGACGATTTGTGCCATCAAAGAATGCTTTCACAAGTCAGACTCTAACAAAAAGGATGCTAAGATTACATTTCACTTGTAAAAACAGCTAATCAATGTCTATTTTTTCGTAAAACACGATATTAATGTTCGTAAATTTGTAATATGTCATTCCATGTATGTTTTGCTAGATGTAGGAAAACTTTTACCCCATTTTGTGTTCCGAGTTTTTTTTTATTTAGAGTTATTTTTATCCAAGTTTAGAGTCCAAGAAAGACAATTTATCACGATTGCTGTTATCAAAGCGCCAGTTATTTAGAAAATAGTTACAGCTACAAGGATTTTTAACTGACATGCTGAAAAAATGTTATAACAGTATTTTTTTCTGATAAGACTGATTTTTGTGCAATAAAGTAAATGAATAAATATTGGCATTCTTATTTTTCACCAAACATTGTTACATTTACATAACATTACATGTACGTGTTTTCGTGTTATATGTAAGTATCTTTAAATAAGTAGCTAATGATATGAAAATTGTGGTAGTCGTAGCTTCACCGCCATCTTATCTTATCTTTTAGTTAGCTAAAGGCTCGAAATAATATTCAATGCATAATGAGATAAAATTATGCTTCCAAATAGTTAAAGAGAGAAGTGGCAATCCATTGTCTCTGCCTACCCCTCCTGAAGGATTGAGGCGTGACTATTTATGTATGTATGTACCTTACAATTTTTACTTTTTTTAAATAATAATCACAAACTTAAATGAAAACATCTTAATACATATATATAACAGTTAATATTATTAATGTATGCCGTTAATATAATAAAATAATATGTAATAATTATAGAAGACAATTTTCTTTTTGTGACTATTGACTTTGTGGCTATTTTCACATAAAAAAATTTAAGTAATTAAAAAAATCATATGTAACAACAATACAATTTTTAAACTATGAAACAAGATAAGAGTTTAGTAACTTATCCATTTACCCCGAGTTTGGGGAAATTACCATTTTACTTGCAACATTTATTCTTACGGTTGTGTGTGTAATGACAAGCTGCTGACGCACACGACGGAGTATTTTGTGCCTCAATATTTTGACGAACTTTGTTTGACACTATCGTTCTAGGCGTTATTATTCTAAGTTCCTGGCTTGATTATCGATGCTAAGATATAAATGTATTCGATCTTTGATAATAACTAAAATATCTTAAATATTAGAAATGCATGTATAGAAGGTTTTTATAGCTTATTGTTTTAAAATACAATAAGGTTCTAATATAAAAAGTATTTATTCAATTGGTGTGTTTTTTCCGCTTCCGGGCGTAAAGAAGGGATGCCAATCTGGGTCTATGGTAAGACGGATTGGCGGGCTTTAACAAATAGAAAGGATAGAAAATGTGAATATAGGATAAATTAAAGATGGATAAGGATAAGAATATGGATAAAATATGTAAGGAAATGCTGAAATACTGACTTTATGGAATAAATTATTAAAAGGAAGTTTTGTCTTTTGAATTGTTGACTGTCGCCAACATTTGTAAGTTTAATTTATTAGATTACACGGTACACCCTACCGCGAAAACAAGGGACTAATTAGGTACAGTCAGACTAAACACTTTGAACTTTGTACCGCTCTTATGTAGTGGGCATAAGTACTAATATCGAACTGCAAGTGGTTACCGTGATGTGCTGTTGACGGTACCTACTTACCTATTGTAAGTTGTTGTGTTGTACAGTTGATAAACTACGTTTAGGTAGATCGGAGGTTCTCTGGAATCCTTGAATTTATATTTCTAAGTTAGTATGTTCTTATTTTATATGTAGATACCTCATTCTGATTTAAATTGGCAAAATAGGTACTTAACAACCGTTTGAAAATGAAACGACCGGGAGTCAGTTCACAGTATTACCACATATTAGGTAATAGTTATAATAATAATAATAGTTATAATATTATGATATAATAATATAAATATAATAATAGTAATGAAACAAGTAGGTCATCTTCATACACACGCACCCGTCCGTACGCATCGTCGCACACACACACTGACAAAGTTTATTGATGCTAATGATGCGCCAGTCGCGGCTGAGCCGTACATAATGCTGCGCGCGCCTGTGTGTTTCGTCGCTATGCCGGCGCCGCTGCCGCTCGCACGTAGATTATAATTTGTTGAACGTAAGTCAAGGTCAACGATGGTTACAAAAAAAAACAAGAGATATTGCAGTGTTTATGGATGTCTTAATAGCAGCTTGTCCATCCAGAATTTTCTTTCTTTACTTTACCTACCGAACAAGAACGGTGAGTGAGTACCTCCTGCCTAACCTAATTACACAATTTTGTGCCATTTATTTACTACCGAAAGAGTTAAGTTCTGCTCCAGATTTCGTGGATTAGAGAGGTAAATACATGTACCTACGGATTTGTAAGTTTAATTTATTAGATTAGACGGTACACCCTACCGCGAAAACAAGGGACTAATTAGGAACAGTCACAAAACACTTTGGACTTTGTACCGCTCTTATGTTGTGGGCATAAGTACTAATATCGAACTACAAGTGTTTACCGTGATGTGCTGTTGACCGTATCTACTTAGGTACCTATTGTAAGTTGTTGTGTTGTACAGTTGACAAACTACGTTTAGGTAGATGAGGGGTTCTCTGAAATCCATGAATTCATATTTCTAAGTATGTTCTTATTTTATATGTAGATACCTTATATGTAGAAAATACTTAAGTATAATTTTGATTAAAAAGTAATTTATAAAATAATTATTTTTTTATGATTAACCACGTGATCGAAAACGCACGGGATTGGTCACGTGATGTCGTGACGTCATCTGCAAGTAAATTAAAGATGTCACTCGAAGTTTTGTATAGTGTGATTTGACAGCTAACAGTTTGTTTACTTGTAACTGACGTCACGACATCACGTGACCTGCATGCATCGTTTTGGCGGCTATTTTATTAATTTGAATTTTTAATTTTCATAAAAAATAAAGAAATTCACGACTTAATCAAATTGCAAATATATTATGCTATAACGAACCATTTGACATATTTTTCTAAAACCTGTCAAATACCATATTGACATTTTTATTTATAGATAGCCTATATTACTCGCAAGGTATGTAGCATTTTATCAATGAAAGAATTTTTGGAATCGGACCAGTAGTTCCAGAGATTACCCTCCGCCACAGACTATATAGCCCTAGACGCCGCATACGAGGGGAACGTTATTCGCCCAACATACGTACTACCGGTACATATGTTAGTGCCACGCCCCAAACACTCGATTCAGTCTTGTTTTGACAACGCTGCATAACAAAAATCTCTTAAAATATAAATATGCCGTATTGCGCCGTAAAATTGTGTAGAAAGTGTAGCAGTACCTCCAGCTTACAAATAGATAATATATCATTTCATCGGTAAGTCCAATTTTAAGAGATAAAACGATAAATGTTTTGCTGACGTAATAATTCCATTATGAAATAAGAAAAATGCACGCGTTGATGTATTTTAGAAAGTTTCTTTCCTTCTACTGTAAATGCGAGTAGGTGATTATTGGGCATTCTACTTCACTTTTTCTTAATCGTTCGCTCACTAGAATGTCCAATAATCGCGCGATTGAAAAATCAACGCCACTCGTGTTTTGGACAATAATCGTTGAGAAAAATTAAAAATTAGTTTACTAAAAATGCTACTCACTGATTAGAATCAGGACGTTCACTTGACTTCACATTACGCATTAGGTAACACCAAAATATTATAATAAGAAATGTCTTTTACTTTAAGGTGCGTATCTGATGATGAGGTATGTGCTGTTGAACAAAAATCAATAGTCATTCAGAAATGAAACCTTCACAATGCAGATTACAGATTAACCAGATACAATAAATTATTTTATATGTTTAAAGGTACTTAAAACCATTGAGCTATACTTAAAACATATTAAAATAATTTTTATGTTATGTGGTAGATTGCTCAAGATTATTTCCAGCCAGATTGGTCGTACCATCGTCATAAGTCATAAGTTATTTTAGGTACCGGGAAATGACATCTTCACATGGTTTTAAAATTATTTTTAAAACATGTGGCTGATTGCTCAAGACTCTTTCCAGCCAGTTTGGTCGTACCACGTATTAAGATTTTTTAAATATAGGTACCTGGAAACGAAATCTTCACATGGTTTTAAAATGATTTTTAAAACATGTGGCTGATTGCTCAAGACTCTTTCCAGCCAGTTTGGTCGTACCACGTATTAAGATTTTTTTAAATATAGGTACCTGGAAATGAAATCTTCACATGGTTTTAAAATGATTTTTAAAACATGTGGCTGATTGCTCAAGATTCTTTCCAGCCAGTTTGGTCGTACCATCGTATTAAGATTTTTTAAATATAGGTACCTGGAAACGAAATCTTCACATGGTTTTAAAATGATTTTTAAAACATGTGGCTGATTGCTCAAGACTCTTTCCAGCCAGTTTGGTCGTACCACGTATTAAGATTTTTTAAATATAGGTACCTGGAAACAAAATCTTCACAAGGTTTTAAAATGATTTTTAAAACATGTGGCTGATTGCTCAAGATTCTTTCCAGCCAGTTTGGTCGTACCATCGTATTAAGATTTTCTAAATATAGGTACCTGGAAACGAAATCTTCACATGCTTTTAAAATGATTTTTAAAACATGTGGCTGATTGCTCAAGACTCTTTCCAGCCAGTTTGGTCGTACCACGTATTAAGATTTTTTAAATATAGGTACCTGGAAACGAAATCTTCACAAGGTTTTAAAATGATTTTTAAAACATGTGGCTGATCGTACCATCGTATTAAGATTTTCTAAATATAGGTACCTGGAAACGAAATCTTCACATGCTTTTAAAATGATTTTTAAAACATGTGGCTGATTGCTCAAGATTCTTTCCAGCCAGTTTGGTCGTACCACCGTATTAAGATTTTTTAAATATAGGTTCTAGGATCTACTTTACACATTTTCAAGGTCTTCGTCTATTGGATGCAAAGGTTTTTAACAACATGGAATTACAGCACAACTTAAACTGGATGGGGCTCCTGGTCTCCCAGGACTGGATCCCCGAATAAGTTAGTACTATGAATAACATTTGTCAAAGTAGTACCTCGACCCATAGGAAAACACTTGTGTATTTTGATTAGAATCAGTTGCCAATTGTCTTTATCGACTCCGATCTACTCAACACATTTTCAAGGTTTTCATAATAGATAAACACTTGTGTTTTTTGATCTAAGTCAATGCAGACAACTGTGCAGGGAATTATTAGTTACCTTATTTATATCAATCCCACCAACAACGACGTATGCAATCACTACACACACACACACTCACACACGTTACCTACGAGTTCGACTACTTCCCATTTCAATGCTGACAAAAACAATTTTAATACGGGTTATTCCCAAACGCCTCCAATCTTTTGTTTGGAAAATATAAGAAGTTCAAACATTGATTCCTAGACTCCTCCAAAGACTATTATAAAAAATATTATTTAAATATTAGTATAGTAGCACGATAGCGCAGCGGCTAGCGCGTTCGGCTTGCGATCTTGTCCGCTAAGCAACTTTCGCAATGCTGAGTCGCTGGATGGGTGATCAAATTTAAAACATCTCGAGCTCCTCCGTGTTAAGGCGCGTTAAGCCGTTGGTCTCGGTTGTTGTCGTAAGATGATAGTCGCTAAAACCCATCAACCGCATTGGGCCAGCGTGGTGGGTTATGACCCATTATCCTCACGTGCTATTGTCCACGTGGGAGGTCTGTGCTCAGCAGTGGATCGTTTATAGGCTGATGTTGATGAAATATTAGTATAATTTTTTAGTTCTATTGTCCTCAGAGTAGCTAAAATTAGTATTTTCTGAAGTTGTCTGCGGAGTTTGAGATTAACCCGGTTACCATTTTTTTAATTACGGAGGAGAATGAAAATCGATTAACAAATTATTATATTCGTATTTTTTCTGTGGAGGACTTTGGGACAATTTCTTGGAGGAGAATGGGAATAACCCTTTAATATAAACAAAATTAAAAAGATAAAGCTAAGTTTATACTGTTTAATTGACAAACGCATTAAACATAAATTTTCATAATAACATAAACATCACGCCATATTCCCACAAGTGGGATAGACAGAGCAACAGGTAACAATTATGTCATGCTGAAGCCACGTTTAGCAACAAGTCATCAGATAGGATTTCCATAACAGTACCTTTTCATGGTTTAACTTATTAATGCAAATGTCTATTTTAATACGTACCCATTAAATATGGTTAGATTTATTTATTGTGGGAATAAGTCATCTTTTGTATTCATATACATAAACACAGAAGTTATAAAAATAGACTGCCTCACGGTAATCGAACCTGCGTCTCTCGATATCCGAGCGGTTAACTTTAAAGTTACCGAGACATTTGTCTAGTTTAGTACATCGAAAATAATTTTAGAGTGTGAGGAGCTCGATGGCGCAGTGGTGAACTCGATCAGCGATTGTGGTGGTTAAGCAACTCTCGTAAAGACCGATCATGAGATGGAATGTATTAATAAATTTCATGCTTAGTGAAAACAGTCCTAATGTTGCACATCCGGACAATCGCTGTCAGCGCTTTATCGAAAGGTTGCTGACCTTTTTTACACAGCAAATGTTAAAATATGTATGTTATACTTTACTTACGCTGCAACTTTTCACACTAATCGATAAACTATATAATTTGCTGAATATTAAAAAAACCAGAGGTTTTCAACATTGCTTCAATTTTGTAAATACTTCATTGCTACTAATAAAACCTACATATTTATTTATATTGCAATACTTGATTAAATACTTTTGCTTAAACGTAAACTCGTTAAAATATAACTCGTAAAATATAACTGGTAGTTAATGTAGTGGTTAGATACTTGACTATAACGCGAAAAAGGCTCAGTTCAAGTTGAATGCTAGTAGCAGCATTTTGTTTGATGAATGCAAGCATTTATGTGTATATCGTATACGTAACTGATTGTAGTACAGAAGGTCAAACTATCGGCTAAACCTGTCTTACTTAGAATTGATGTGTTTTATAAGACCAATAAGTATTAAGTACCTATGTATTAAAGGTAAAAATAAAAAAAAAAGTATTTGGAATTAACAGTTTTTACATACGGTGTATGTAATCTTGAAATTAAAAACTAGCACTGGTAGTTTAGTTGTATACAAACAAATGAAAAAAATAAATTAAAAATAAATTTAAAAAAAGTTGATCACTCCTGCCTAGTAAAATAGCTTGTTAAACACTTTTCTCCAATAAATACCCGAAAAATGGTAGTCGTCGTATCAGTGCTTCCTAAGTCAGATTGACCACTAGTAGACACGCCAAGCCCAGTAGTTCGACCACTAGTCAGTGCTTCAGTACTCCGACGTCGCTCGCCCCGAGAATCATCCAGAAGATATACACCGAAATAATGTTCGTAAGTTTTGAATATTATTATTATTTTTTTATTAATATGTTGTGTCATGCATGGTCAGTCATCTGATGGGTGGTCGACCATTACCATCTCGAGTACCTATATGCTTCGGAAGGTATATCAAGCGGGTGATCCCAGCTGCATCTGCAACCGTTATCACCACCAAACCGCACTGGGTCTGCGTGGTGGGCTGTGGTCCGTTCTCTCTATGTGTAGAGAAGTCATTATAGAAGGTCTGTAGAGGAGCATTGACCTAGATCAGCAAATGTTATTATTAAATCATCCTAGCATTTACTATCATGTTGGGTCATGTCGAGTCATGTCAAATGTTAATATCGAGTCTCTAATATTTATTGTTATTTCAGGTCTGAAACCAAGCAAATTAAACGCTCTGCCAAGAAAAGCTGTGTGTCAACCAATTTGTTTGACTCGGACAACGAAAGCATAAGGTAATTTGCGTTGACTACTTTTAAAACTAAGTATTAAAAATGTTGAAAAAATTTCCACGAGCCACGAACCACGAGCCACGAACCACGAAAGAATTTCGGCGGGCTGGTTAGAACCACGATAGCTCAATTGGAAGAGCACCTGACCCGGAATGTCAGAAGGGTGCAGGTTCAAATCCTGCTCGTGGAAATTTTTTCAACTTTTGTGTTTTTGTAATTTGTTCGCAACAAAATTTGCTTTAAAAATCATTTTGAACATTTTATTAAAAATGTGTCAACATATTGTATGTTTTCTTATTTGTATATCGGCGATATTAATAAGTAAAGTAATGTATGTTTTTTAATTACATTTCTTATCTTTCTAGCACTAAGAAAAAATGCCTGTACTCGTCGTCGTCGGTGCCTAAGACCTCAACGACGATTGCGAAAAAACAAGAAGCGTCCAGCTCCGCTTCAAACTGGCTAAATGATTCGGAGTCAGATGACGAAGTTTTGCCGCCACCACGCGAGACAAACCAGGTCAACGACAGCGTACTAACGCGACGTGTACCAGGCGGGGTAACGCGTCGGACTGCGAAGCTCAGCGGTGAACTGGTGGCGGAGCTGCGTCTCTACAACGCTGAGGAGGTGCACAGTCTCACCGGCTTTGAAAGGTGTGAAAAGGCAATAGTTTGGGTTCGACTACAAGGCGAAGCCGAGTCTCCTGAATTATTGACTATAAAAAAATTTGTTAAATTAGCCAAATCAAAATTTACTGAAGAGGGGGTATTCTTTAGTGATAAAAACAAAAAATAGTTACAGTCAGCTGGGTCCATTATAATTAGTTACACTCTCTTCGGAAAATTTTGTCTTAAATGGTTTTACTTTTATATTGTGTGTTACGTTTTAGATCATTTTATATGTAATATTACATTTTACTTAAAAACGACTTTAACCTCTTGTAAATTTTTTAACACAGTGAAAAAATCATAATGGTTAAAACTATATTTTGTTCAACTTGCAACTTATCCGTTAAAAATAATTCTTTCTCTGCTCATTTAAAAAGTATTTTACACAAGAATAATAGTTCTGTCGTTGAGAGCGAAGGTATCGAAAAAGTTCATAGCGCTTTTCGCGGTCGCATAGCGTCGTACCGGATTCGATGTGAGGACGTCATCGGTGACGATGAAGAACGTATGCGTGTGTTTACTCCTGCTGAGTTTTTAACGCAATTACGCTCCCGCGTAAAACTTTTACTCTTAGCCCGAATTGAGGCTTATGCAAACCTTAAAGTAAATTTTGAATTGTTTTGTGAATTTTTTCTGCATAAGGATGATTCACTTTCAATTAAATCTTTTGCTACTGAAAACACTATCTTACATCAAAGTTATAATTTTGATGAAATGTACACAAACATTAGCCATAAAATTTGTAAAAAAGTTGAAGAATTTGAGGAAAAAGATAGTGGTTGGGCTTATTTACGAAGCTTGTATCTAGAAGTAAATATAAACAAATATAACCCGTTGAGAGCCTCGGGTTACTTACATTTACCTAGCGTCATAAAAAACAAACGTGCATGTATCAACATTAAAAATTCAGATGATTACTGCTTTTTGTGGTGTGTTATGGCAGCACTTTTTCCTGCAAAAAATAACGCACACCGAACGACAGCATATCCGCACTTTGAAAGTGTACTTAATGTCAAAAATATGACATTTCCAGTAGGGTTCGCGGATATAAGAATTTTTGAAAAGAATAATCCCGACATAAGTATTAATGTTTATGGCCTTAAAAATAACACTAAGGTTGTTGGACCTCTGTACAAATGTGAATTTCGAAAAGGACATCACGTCAACATGCTTTTTCTTGAAAATGGAAAACGCACACATTACTGTTTAATTAAAGATTTATCTAAATTACTTCGCAAGCAGTTAACTAAACATCATTCCAAAATATTTTTATGTGAGGATTGTATGATATTTTTTGACGACAATCTTAAACTCGAAGCTCACGTTTGCAGTGGTGTAGCAACAACGTTACCTAATCAGGGAACTCTAATACAATTTGAACATTATGAACGTATGCAAGACATGCCCTTCGTCTTATACGCAGACTTTGAATCTTTGTTAGAGCCAGTTGAATCAAATTCTGGAACAAGTTGCACAACGATTACGCAAAAGCATGTACCAGCTGCATTTGCTTACTATGTTGTATGCTCCTACGACAGCTCCCTTAATAAATATGTGTCTTATCGAGGACCTGACTGTGTGAAACATTTTTTTGATAACCTTCTATCTGATATTACTGTAATTTATAATATTTTACATTCATCGATCCCTATGTTCTTAACAGATGAAGATAGAACCAATTTTGTTCAAGCTAAAAATTGCTATCTTTGTAACAAAATATTATTTGACGACAAAGTAAAAGATCACTGCCATCTTACTGGGCGATATCGTGGTGCAGCTCATTCTTATTGTAATATTAAATATTGTTTGCCTAAGTTCGTTCCCATATTTTTTCATAATTTAGCTGGTTACGACAGTCATCTTTTCATACGACAGTTAGGAGAATTATCCGGTAGGATACAAGTGATTGCAAAAAATAAAGAAAATTACATATCGTTTACCAAATTTTTTCAAATCAATAACAAAGCTATCATGCATTCATGCCTGTTCGTTTTGTCGATTCTTTTAAATTTTTAGGCACAAGCCTAGAGAAGCTAGTTGCAAATTTAAATACAATTGATTTCAAACATCTGACATTTTTTTTTCCTTATCAGGAACATTTTAATTTACTTAGACGTAAAGGGGTTTATCCTTACGAATACGTCACTACTTGGAATTCTTATGATGAGGAAGAAATACCTCCTCTTAAATGTTTTTTTAGTAAATTGCATAATTGTAACATATCAAAAGCAGATTATGAACATGCAAAAAGAGTATGGCAAACCTTTGAATTACGGAGCCTTGGAGAATACACTGATTTATATCTTAAGTCAGATGTACTTTTACTAGCGGACGTCTTCGAAAGTTTTCGAAAAACTTGTAAGACGAATTATAAACTGGATCCTTCTTTTTACTTAACAGCACCTAGCCTGAGTTTTGACGCTATGCTATTAAAAACAGATGTTAAATTAGAATTAATAAATGACTTGGAAATATTAAGAATGATACAAAAAGGCATTCGCGGTGGTATATGTTTATGTTCTACAAGATATTCGAAAGCCAATAACAAGTATTTACAAACTTATGACCCCGCAAAAAGTGATAACTTCCTTGTTTATATTGATTGTAATAATCTTTATGGTTATGCTATGTGCGCTTATTTACCTCATTCAAATTTTAAGTTATTAAGTGAACTAGAAATTTCAAATATAGATTTTCAAAATATGCCTATTGACGGGGACATTGGTTATATACTCGAAGTAGACTTAGAATACCCTAATCATTTGCATAATTATCATAACGATTTTCCATTCTGTGCTCAAAAATTTGCTCCTCCAGGATCTAAAACTTCGAAATTGATACCAAATTTATACGATAAGTTTTTTTATGTCATTCATTTTTCCTACCTGAAAACATGCCTAAAACATGGTTTATTATTAAAAAAAATACACAGAGTAATTCAATTCAATCAGAGTCCATACCTAAAACAGTATATTGATATGAACACTGAGTTACGGAAAAAGGCAAAATCTATATTTGAACAGGATTTCTTCAAACTTTTAAACAATAGTATATTTGGTAAGACATTAGAAGATACTGAGAAAAGGGTTAGCGTGAAGTTGGTTAATAAGTGGAATGATGAAAAAAATATAACAAAGAAAAGTTTCGGTGCTGAGCAACTAATAGCTCGACCAAATTTCCATAGTGCTACAATTTTTACAGAAAATTTTATAGCTGTTCAAATGAAACCTGAGACAGTTACTTTAGACAAACCCATATACATTGGCTTTTCTGTATTAGAAATATCCAAAAGTCACATGTTTGATTTTCATTACTCTATTATGAAACCTTTTTATGGGGAAAAATTAAAGCTTTGTTATACGGATACTTTATTCAATAGAAAGCAAAGATTTTTATACAGATTTAAAGTTGAATTTCCTTAGATATTTCGATACTAGTAATTATCCATTAAATAACTGTTTCGGTATACCAAGTCTTAACAAAAAAGTCCCGAAACTCTTCAAAGATGAACTAGGTGGAAATTTGATTTCTGAGTTTGTTGGTTTAAGATCAAAATTATACTGTATAAAAACAGTACAAGAGGAATTAAAAAAGGCTAAAGGTATACAGAAACAGGTTTTAAAAAATGTGCATTTCGAAGATTACTATAATGTATTAGACAAAAATACTTTTTTAAGAAAGAAAAACATTATTTTTAAATCTTTAAAGCATGAAATATTTACCCAAGAACAGAACAAGATAGCTTTGTCAGGTAATGACGACAAACGCGTAATATTAAAAAATAAAATATCTACTATGTCTTGGGGTCACTGGGATTATATATTTTAACAACGATTGTTTTCACTGTGTTTTTAAATCTTATTACCTATACTTAGAGCTTGAGAAATAAAAAAAATGTATTATTATTTATTATCATTACTAAGATTCATTGTTTGAATTAAAAATAATATGAACTTGTTATAAAGTATTGTAACCCGTATTTCAATATACTTAAGTACTTAGATATAATCAATATTTTGATTAAAAAATGATAATTAATTATGTAGTTGCTTTTGCTCAGATTCATTGTTTGAATAGGAAATGTAACTAATATTATGAAATGTAATGTAAATTTACTGTACCTACCCAGCTGTTTTAATATACCTAATAAAATATAAAAGTAACAAACTAACTTGCATTTTTATTTAATTTAGTATATACATTATTATAATAAAACATTGACGGTAAATAAGTAAGAAAATTCTAACGCAAACAAGTTTGAACAAGTTAGTTTCAGAGTAGGTTGTGTAATACAACTCTTCTGACTATAAGGTAATATGAAACCTATTTAATACAAATCAGGTCACGTTATTGCTAAGTTAATCATTTTTTATTAATATCAATAATGTTTTTTTATTTTGCTAAATTGCAAATTACATGTTGTTGCAAAATCTTATAATTTTCGAGTAAGCAACCTACATTGTACCTACATACAAGTGTTGCTGTGTCATCATATACCTACATTAATATAAATGGGTTTCAAATTAGTTTTAATTTCAATTATCAAAGTGTAGGCGTCAGTAGTCCAGCTAGATAATATCAACATGGTAAGTAGTTTAGATAGTTTTATACGATTATAAAATAATTTTATTCTTACTGTGATTGTGTCGCTATTTGGTGAAAAGTGGACTATGTTAGTCTCTGACTAACCCTTCGAGGATAATTGTTGTGGTTATATGTATGTAATTAATTATTTTATTTTATTTCATTTTTTAGAATACTCAAGAGAACTCGTTGTCGTTCAGCATCAACAAGGAGGTCGTGCAATCGACATCTCCGACTTTTGAACAGAACGCTCAAGATATGCTCGAGGGATTTACAGAGGAGTATCCGAATTGGAGAGCAGATGAATTGCGATGCGATTCCCCGCTGTATAACAAGGTGATGAGAAATATCACAAAGAAGAGACCTCAAAAAAGAAGTTATCTGAAGCAACATCATTCTTACGTGATGAAAAGTTCGCTGATTCAAGGTCGTCGATTAATAAAGATTGAAGTGTTAGACTTGGAAAAAAATCATACTGATCCATTATTATGTGCGCAGTATGTGGTAACAGAGCATATTGACCCCATAATGGATCAAACAGAGGCTATCATTAGCAATATATCAAAAAAAGTTTGTGGATATAGTTATAGTTTTTAAGAAATTTTCAAATAAATATAATTTAATTGAATACTAAGATCGTTTCATTCAACCCTTTTTCCTTTAGTAAATAAAACAAAAAAATACTTAGACACATTTTATTGAGGAAAATACTGTATTACAATTATAAATCAAGTAACATTTAAAGTGTACCACTTTTTTAGACACAGAACATTTTTTAAAGCACACATTTTTTTATGATATTCACAATTAAATTTATTTACATCTACATGGTAATCACTATATAATTTTAAAAAGTTAGGACAACCTTTTTCTTCTAACTCCATTATTTCGCAATCTTGACATAGCTCGCGAACCCACATTCCTTTTTCCAATCCCTTTACTAATACCTTCTTACTGCTTAAATAAGGAACTATTATTCGTCTAAATTCGCGGTAATCAATGAATCCCTCGCTCCATTTGAGCCCGCGATTCCTTTCTAACCAACGGACTTGCTTCTTTTCTTCATCTGTTAGATTTTTAAAAGCATATGGTGGCTTAATTAAGAACGTCTGCGTATGATTTTTAGTTGCTATTGATAACTCTTTTACAATAAAATTATTTTTCAAATCCTTAAATCCTTGCATATCCACTATAATAGTTTCGTTATTCATGATAGCTTTTTCACAATGCTACTCAGCGGTTTGTATTCAAATATGCAATCGTTCAGTATAAGACAATATGCGGCGGTCTGATCAGGTATCTCTTGATCTGTTTCGATTTCTACTCTTACATCGATTGATCCCTTTAACATTTCTTGTTGGCGAGAACAGTCAATAACAAATAAAGGAGCAATATCTTTAAAATCTTTTAAACTCAACAACGGTTCTGATCGACGTCCGTGATAATACTGTTGAAACCTTGCGTACTGTTCGTATATTAATAGAAACTTGTTGTCAGAGAAATTGATGTTAAGTCCTTCGTAGGGGTAATATGATGAATTTAAAAACACTCTTACGTCACGAACATTGCAATGGTCGAACTCCGCCATTGACATTCCAGCATTATGTTTTCGGTTTGTTTGTAAGGCAATAATAACAAATCGAGGTTTCTCTGTTTGCGATGAAGTTTTAATAGACCAAGTATGCTTACGTGTTTTGGGTAGTAACGGATATTCATACAAGTCCCAATTACGAAAGGCCAGTGTGATGGCCCGATCTTTTTCTAAATGTTTTAATAAATTAATTCTCTCTCGATCTGACACTTTAATATGCGGAACACGCCAAACGATTTTATCTATAGCTATATTTTCCACAATTTGTTCTTTGCTCAATTTTAATGCATTGACATTTGTGTTGCTTCTCAACAGTACTAACTCATGTTTACAGTTTATTAAAACTTTTTCATAATCTTCTGCAAATCCCAATATTTTATTTAATGGTATTGAGACAGAAAAAACTCCGCTTGTAACATTGGTTATTCCTGCAGGAGACCAACCCCAAACTTTTGCACTTTTGGATTCATTTTCATTCAGCGACAAATAAGACTTCATTGTCGTCGTGATACCTGCATTTTTTATTTTATCTATTTCTATTCCATTTAACTCATATCGAATATCTTGAAATAGAAATAACATTGGATTGTTTACAAAATGCATACTTGTTACCTTTTCTTTAGTGGTACTGTTATATACATCAGCTTTACCTTCAATATACAAAGTGCTGCGTGACGGCAACACATACAAATCTTGCTGATTGATTGGTATTCTTATTTCATCATTATTGTTGAAACTTGTTACATAAGGCTTATACGAATGATATTCAAAACTCTCGATACTGTTGTCGTATGATGTCGGCTGAGATATATTTAATATATTCATTTTAACAAGCCTACTAGCTTTAGGAAATCTTTATTATTTTTAGTAAGTTTCTTTTTTAATAAAAGCGGTGTTCTTTTATTAAATGCACCTTTGGAACTGACTTGAACACCTGATGGGGTAGGGTTTTTATTGAAATTTATCATTTTTTTCTAAAGTGCAAGTATAGTTGTACTTCTTCACCTCGTAAATTGATTTGCTTATTATGACCGTCTAGTAATCTAATATTAATCGCACTGATTGAATTTTGGTTGACTGGAAAATATATTAAGTTTTTGGGTATCTCAATAACTCGATAGCCTGGTGGCACGTTAGGTACAAATTCGTAAATTATATGGCTTGCTTTTCCATTCACGAATGATCCTCCAACTACGTCACATTCGATGCGCACGATAGTTGTAGATAAAATGCTGACTGGATACCGAGATTCGCAACTTATATTAGCCTTTATTGTTTCCCTAGCAAAACCTAAAATTTTATCGATGGAATTACTTTTCTCAAAGTGAACATCTTCTGAACAGAATATTTTGGTTTTGAGTGTATTATTATTACAACTCAATTTTAATGCAGTATTCTTGACATTGCCTTTTAAAAAATCACAAATGTCTTGAAGTTCATATGATCCTTCTGGAATTTCAATGACCTCATTATTACCATAGTAAAACTTATTATTTCTTTCGTCTATATTAGGAATAGAATTAAATGTAGAAAAGTACAGAAGTCCACACTCATATTCTCCACGTAATTCTAAAGTAGGTGAGTAGTTTGTTACGAGGGAGGCTCCCTGCCCAGTTATGGATACAGTGAAAGACATAATTATACTGTCAAGTTATTTTAATTTTAACCTTTATATAAATGATTTTTCCAATACTTACTTAAAAATAATAAACAAAGATGACCGCAGTTCGTAGTGCCAAAAGTTTGATACTGTTTGTAATTATAATTTATGTGTATATCTTTCAAATACTTTATTAATTCTAACGGAGGTTTTAAGTTACCAAAACTGTTAAAATATTCACAGTATTCATTTTGCTTGACATAGGCTACCCAGTGAGTTCCCGGATTTCTGGAACTATCTAAATTTAGAACAGCACATTCAATTTTTCTTGGTTTTGATGGTAACGTATCTCGCATAAAAACGCCACGAAAATATGGAATATGAACTGAGTGCTTTAATATATCTAGATTAGTAAGTGCTCGTTTGGGTAACCGTTTAATTAGTTTTTTGGAGGTTGTAAGTACAAGCCCGCTCCTTTTTTGTGAGACTTCAAATACAATCCTTTCCCAAGTGCAACGGCTTCCATCATCTTGTTATGACGTTCAGATTCTTGAAGATTTTTTTGAGCAACCTTGTAATCGTTAACAGCCTTTGTTATACCTGCAGCACCTCCAGCGAGTGAACCAAGAGCTGATAAACCAGCAAAGATTGGTATGAGGGGTAACAACCCACCAGTTTTCGGAACAGGAATGCAGCGTGGGAAGCGTATTCCTTTTATATTAGAAAACACTTTTTTTGCAGCTGCATGCGCATATTTTATAGTCGTGCGGTTGTCATTACATTTTAATTTTTTCATTTGCTTTTGAATTTTTTTTACACCTTTCATGAATGACCGTACTCCTGCTCCGGCTTTAAGCTTTGTTTTCATTGCATTTTTTACTATCCATGATGCAATCTTTTCTCCTTTCCCAGCATCTTTCGATTTCAATCTTTTCTTTGCCATATTTAAAAGTTCTAAATCGGCGTTATGTCTAACGTTCCAATCTTTATTATTGTAAGCGATATCGTGGTACATGCAAGCTTCATCCAATTTATTTATACCTCGTTCGCCCCTGAGTAATCTTCTCTTAAGTTTTGTGCCTGGACCACAAAATTGATATCCAGGTAAATGTAACTCAAACGGAATGTTATTTATTAAGTTGTTAATAATACCACTTCCTTCCGTCATCGATGATTATAAAGTGAGCGTATAAATAATAATGCTTAGTTTATATTAAAACACCAATGAATTTTTATCAACCCAACTGTTTTCACCATCACTGAGACCTAACCATTTGACAAAGAGTTTGTTTCCTTTTCTTTTTAAAACCTTTTCGATAAGATAAATATCTGGAAATTTGGTTCTCTGTAATTCATGCTCGTAAAAAGATCCTAAAATTCTCTGTTTATGTTTGTCTTCCAAGTGATAAGTAACTGGGTTTGTATGATTGACTTTAATAACATAAAATATTTCTGTTGACCAGTTTGGAGTATATCCTTTGTAGAAATCCCCTTTGTATTTACTTATCCGGACTTGATCCCCAAGATGGAACTTAAATTTTTGATGTTTTCTGGTAATTTGTGATTTAATAATGTTAGACCTAACAATCAACTGGTTTTCTTTGCTAACATCAATAGGCCTAAGTTTTGTTACACGGTGAATAGTATTATTGTAGCATAGTACAACGTCTTCCAAATTTTTTTGTATCCATTGATATTTACCGCAGATGCTAAATAATTTGTAAAGATGACTTTTTAGAGTTCTTATTACTCTTTCAACAATTGCAGCTTTTTTTACAGAGTAAGTGGAGTAATGATTTATGTTATATTTTATCGTCAATTGTTTAAAATTTTCATTGTAAAATTCTTTGCCTAAATCTGTTTGTAAATTTTTGGGCTTTCAAGATGAAGTGGTTAATATATTTTGCATTGCATTTGTAACGCAACTTTTATTCTTTGACTTCAAAGGATTAACCCACACATATTTTGATAAAGTATCAATTACGACTAAAACATATTTATATCCTTTATTAAACTGTGAGTACTTTTGAAAATCCATAAGGTCTGCTTGCCATAAATCATCTATTCTTTTTATAATTGTACTTCGACGTGGAAAATTTCTTCTCGCCGCTCTGTGAAGTTCGTCTACAATTTCTTTCTTACTCATTTTTGTTTGGCTTGAATCATACGGTCTATTTCTATTTTTGAGTAAAACATAGAAGATAAACGGTCTGTTCTCGCTGATTCCAAGTTCTTTAAATAAATTAATACACGACTATTTACTTGGCTTATTTCGTTTCTCAGCTCTTGAACTGTTTTATCCAAATATGCTTTATTTACAGCTTCATCGTCCTTGTCTGGAGACGACAAGCCTTTTAGTTTGGATGATTTTAAATCGTATTCTCCCGTTTCAGACTTCTGTAACGTATCGTTATAGATATCAATATGTTCAGATAATCGTAAACGTTTATGAACGTGATGACCGAATTTATCTATATTCATTGCGGTCCCGATGCTTTGTTTACTGTAAGTATACTGCACACATTTCCCGATGCTATTTGTTTTTATTCTTTGTTTATGATACCGGCTTCGTGAAGTTCCTCGATGATTGCAATAATTTCATTATCTAACCCAGTGTTACCAGCATCTCGTGATGCGAACAGTAATTGCAGTCGTTTTACTAACTCGTTAGGATCATCCCAGTAAACTAAATCTGTATTTCTTTTTACTTTTTTTACAAGTTCAATACCTTTTCCTCGAGGAATACTCACTGTACTAGTGGTTGGTTTTCTAGAGATTTTGAATAATGGCTTTATAATATTCATGTATTTAAATCCCTTGTTGCTATTTATTGGTTTAGATGGATCATAATTACGTCTGTGTGCATTAGTATCGATAAGTAGTAGTTTATAGTTTTCAAGGTCGTTATCTGTGATATCATCTAGATTTGGTTTCTTTTTATACAATAGTTCTTTTAAACCGAGAGTTTTTCTCAAATTATGATTTCCAATTATTAGAGTGGTGCCGTCATCATAAACGCGACTTTTTCCAAGCATAAGTTTTCCTTGTTCATTTCTTATTCCAAAAGGTATAGCACTAAATACTTCAGATGATGTAGACCATGATAAAGATTGACTTTTAACGTTTGGCGATGATTGTAGCGATTTGAACGAACCTTCACTCACATCATGGTCTTGAGTAGGTGATACAGTAAGGGTTTTGTCGGTTGTTCGGAATTGTTCATGATTTTCTTCCTCATCTTCGCTACTTAGTTCGTTAAATTCTTCAATAGACGAATACGACGCTTCGCTTTCATTATTCTTTATTTTTTTAAATACGGGGTTATAAACAGTCTCTTTGTCATGGTGCTTTTCATCATTTTTATTTGCTATCATATTAAGAGGGTCAACTATGGGTTTAAATATTGTTTCTAACGTATTATTTCTTGTATTTTTTGCATCCTTTATCATGTCAAACTTTCTTTTAACAGCTGATGCTGATTTAATGATTTGTCTCTTTAGATCTCTTACCATTTTATTGGGTTTCCTTTCACCTCCAAATCTCATGTGGAAATGATTTATAAATATTATAACATCCGTATATGTAATTATTAATCTACGACTATAAATGTATCAAACGTCATTCTATAGCATCCTTTATTTCGCTCACAATCCTTATTTATGACAATATAATTGTATGGTGTTTTCCAAACAGTTGAACACATTTCACGGAATTGAAGCCATGACATATCAGACCCTACATGCTCATCATAAACATGTTTTAAATTTACGTCGTCTTGTTTAAACAATATAATCATGTTAGAATTGTCTCTTACGAGTTGTTTAGGTATTTTGGTGTAAGTTTGATTGATATAAAAACAATCAATATTCCTATGACGCCCCATAGCAAAATAGTTACGGATGTTGTTTTGATTTTCACAAGCAACATCATCGAAAATAATAATGGAATCCGGTGACGCTTCGTGAGGGTTCAATATTTCGCTATTATGATTATATTTGTGAAATGATGTACCTGGAACCAATTCTAAAACTTTTTCGAGATAAATGTATTTAGGTTGATACAAAGATTTTGAATACACGTACAGGTTTCGAAATCGTGGACCATCTTTATGTAATAATAAACTTATTACTATGTTGGTTTTCCCGCAATTAAATGGACCGCAAACAATACAACGAATTGTATTTGGCAATAACTTTCCATGTCGACTTGCCCCTGTCAATGAAGTTGGACAAATACATTCCAATTTTAACGATTCTTTTTGTTTTAAGAATTTCATTATATTTTATGATTAAAAATTAAATTTGACTGCAGTGTTAAAAGGATTTTTCAGAAATGACTACATAAAATGGTTGCTACGCTTAAATAACGGAAAAGCTAATAATCCATATCGATTATTGGGCGTTCTAATTCACTTTTTCGAGAGAGCGAACGAAGTGAGCGAACGATTAAGAAAAAGTGAAGTTAGCCCAAGAACTTTCCGAAATTTTTGTAAAAAACTCAATAACAGGTCAAATTTTTGTAAACGGCCATTAAATATGATTTTAAGAGACTATATTTTTGAATCCAACAAAATCTCGCATTGGAAGGTATCAAAAAAATTTTATACCCCGAAAGTGGTGCAATTTTACAGCAAATATGCTATCACCGATTTTATCGTGAAAATGTGTTTATGTTGACCATATCTAAAGCACCAAAGTCGAAATCCATAAAGATATAAAACGGGAAACTAATACTTTAGGAAAAAGTCGGTTGTTTCACTAACTGCACAATGTACTCTAAGAAAATAATAATAGCGGTATTTTTTAGATTATTTTCTACAACAAATAATGTTTTAATAAACTTTTTTTCAAAATCCAACATTATTTTTATTTGGGTAGTAGGTAATTGGTATTCACCTTTTTACACAGGCAGCAAAAAACTAACAGTTTTTAATTTAGGTAGACTTTTAATATTAAGCTTAGATAACACCACGAAACTTAAAATCCACCGAAAATTAATGATATTTGTAAATTTCTAAAAGTACATAAACAGATTTGGACTTTAGCGTTTTACAGTAAGTATCATTTTAGAACGCTCGCTAACGCAGCCACCGCGCCGCGCCCGCCGTCGCCGGCACCTACGTACGAGAAGTAATCATACAGGGCCGGATTCTGTACTTAATACAATTGACACGGTATTTTGAAACGAGCTGGTAACTCTTGTCGACTGTAAATTTTTTTAGCCGACTTCCAAAAAAGGAGGAGGTTCTCAAGTCGACTGTATGTTTTTTTTAAATTTTGTTACCGCATAACTCTGTCATTTATGCACCGATTTTGAAAATTCGTTGGTTTCTGTTTGGTCCTCATTCATTTCTTTACAATCGGCTTAGTACTTTGATCCTTCTTGTAGGTAGGTACTAGAATAACATTATAGGTATTACATGATCCGTGACTGTTGTCGAGGTATTCCTTGAAGCGCAACCATTTTCAATGTCGGCTTTCCACGAAGAATAGATTTATAAATACTTTTGAAATAAACAAGGTCAATGAATGGTCAGTGCAAATTTTAAATTATATTTTTTTTATCTATAGACACTAAAAGCAATAAATAAAAACCTTTTTTACAAAAAATTAGAACCGACTTCCAAAAAGCAAAATGAAAAAAAATAATGTTTTCTTTCAATGGACCTCTTATCCATATACATAAACCATTTTGAAGTCGGTTTTTATTTTTCATAGGTTTACTAGTTAATTCATACCTATGAATTTAGGTAAATAGATTTTTTTTGATGATTGATGTTGAAGGTAATATTTAGGCACACGAGTAAATATACTCATGTAATTTAGGTACCTATAAAAAGAAAATACTTATAGGTAATTTCAATCAAATTTGTTTTATTACAAAGAAATTATAATATTTATAAAAAGGAACATTATCATTTGGTTATTTTGACATATCAATAAAAAAAAATTAAATTTAAGACTACAAACTTACTTATTTACGTAATTATTTATAGATATTAATATTCAGTGATGATGATGATGACGATGATGCTTCCGACCGATTTCGGCCATATCGACCACTTCGACTCCTAGTCAGTTTGGCGCTGGTGCGCTCGAAGATGGCTAACGTAGCCAATCTTTGCGGTGAACTCTCGTGTGCAATGTGGGCACGTGAGAACATCATCTACGTAATGATACTGAATGGCAGCGAGTGGACGGGTTTTCAGCTCGTCGCGTTTAGCGTCGAGTTCAGCTTTACGCTGTTCCTCGAAATCGCTTACTTGCCTGTATACTAGCCTGCGCCATTCAGGACGTTGTGCCGCCAAATCTTCCCATTGAGAAGGCTCAATGTTGCATCATATCTGAAGAGTTGGCCGCCATGTTTTCGCTTGCCCACCTCTAGTTCAGAGTAGAAGATGCGCTTTGCCACTCTCTCCTCCGTCATGCGTGATACGTGACCACACCACCGAAGCTGCCGATGCATTCAGTAGGCCTCAATGCCACCGACATTGGCTCGTCGCAGCACTTCTGTATTACGTACTCGGTCGGACCATCTGATCTTCATGATGGTACGAAGGCACTTGAGGTGGAAACGTATTTGGCGTCGGTACACACACCACGCCTCGGAGGAATATAAGAGGTTTGGCAGCACGATCGCCATGTAAACCGAAACCTTGGTGGCCAGTTTTAGAGCATGAGTACAGAAAACCTTGGAACGCAGCTTCCCAAAAGCCGCAGCTGCGGCATCGATCCTGCTGTTGATCTCGGCATCAAGGTCGCATTTAGATGATATAGTGCTCCCCAGATAACGAAACTTATCAACCTGTTTCAGCACGTCCTCACCAAGCTGTATGGCCAGTGTCTTATGACCATGTGTGTCCAGGGACATCACCTCCGTCTTCTTGACACTGATCTTTAGGCCGAACTTGCAGCAAGCTTGGTGGAGACCGGTCATTAGCTGTTGCAGGCCATCCGAGGATCCTGTTAGAAAGCACAAGTCATCAGCATACATGATATCTGTGATCAATGCGTACGAGACTTTAGTGCGCGCCTTAAGTCTGGCCAAATTGAAAAGGCTGCCTATCTGTGCGGAAGCGGATGCGGACTCCCTCGGAAACTGTCTGTATGACATCCTAGACTATCACCGCAAAGTACATGGCGAACAGTGTTGGCGCTAGAACACACCCTTGTTTCACCCCACAGGTAACGGGGAAGAAATTTGACTGTGCTCCGTCTACCGTGACGCAGCATTGCATGTCGTCATGCAGGAGTCTCAGAAGTCTCACAAACTTTTCTGTGCCCCCCAGCTTCTTTAGCACAATCCAGAGGGCTTCACGAGGCACACTGTCGAAAGCCTTCTCTAAGTCAACAAAGCAAAGATATAGCTGACGCCCCTGTTCTCTGCTTTTTTCTTGTAGTTGACGCACAGAAAATATTGCTTCACAGGTGCCTCGGTCAGGTCGGAAGCCGAACTGGGTTTCAGGAAGGATCCTTTCAGACGAAGCCGTCAAGCGGTTCAAGAGAACTCTGGCAAAGGCTTTTCCAGGGGCTGAGAGAAGCGAGATATCGCGGTAGGAGTAGGAGTCGGAACGATCACCGTTGTTCTTGTCTACAACTTTAAAATCGTCTGGGACTCGCTCCTCTTCCCACATGCGAACAAATAGTTTCCAGATCCATGTGAACAACTTCTCGCCGCCGTATTTAAGCAGCTCTACCGGTATAAGGTCAATACCAACTACCCGCTTGTTTTGCTGCTGTCTGATGACAGTGACGACCTCGTCACGTGAAAGGTGCGCATCCAGCTCAGTAAATATAGGGAGTTGAGGCATTAGGCTGATAATTTGCATATCAGATGATCGATCTACGTTGAGCAAAGTATTAAAGTGTTCAGCCCAACGTTTAAGTACCTCCTTGCTTGTTAGCAGGCGCATACCGTCCAAAGACCATAGCGGCACTTTCGCTCGGTAGGATGTACTAATCAGCTTATGTACCTCGCAGTAAAACTCCCCAAGCTGGTTAGTGTCAGCGAGCCACTGCATGTGGACGGCTTTGTCCTGCCACCATTTATCTTTAAGTTGTCGAGACAGCCTTCGCAGTTCAGGGTCACTCGTTTTAACCACTGCAACGCTTCCACCTCGCCTGCTATGCTCTCGCAAGAGGTCTCGATGTTTTACGAATGCTGTCCTGAGAGCTTCGTCATTCTCATCAAACCAGTCTTCATTACGACGGTATTTTACACCCAAGGTAACTGAAGCGGCTTCCATAAGATGAGATGAACACATCCCCCAGGCAGTACCTATTTCGCCAGTCTTATTAATTGGAGACAGCTTTTCAGACAAGGCTTCAGCATATTTCTCCATCACCTCGGGATCTTTAAGCCTATCCACGTTTAAATACGCCGGCTTTTTAAATATGGATCTACGAGGTCGACGGAGGTGGAGTTGCAGCTTAGTGACAGCTAGCCGATGGTCAGTCCAACAGTGAGCACCGCGCATGACGCGGGTGACTTGGACTTGACTGATACTGCCTGACTATAGCAAAATCAATCAAATGCCAGTGTTTGTATCTTGGGTGCATCCACGTTGTCTTGTACTTAGCGGCAAGTCTGAACATACTGTTCGATATTACCAGCTCGTGTTGAGCACAAAGACTGAGTAGCAGATGACCATTGCTGTTCATGTTGCCGACTCCGTGTCGACCCAGAACTCCGGGTCAAGCCCCATAGTCCCGACCAACTCTGGCATTAAAATTGCCCAGCAATAGAATCTGCTCTCTGGCGTTTATGCAGCCAAGACATTGAGTTACGTCTTCATAAAATTTGTCCTTAATGTTATCAGAATTGTCAAGCGTTGGAGCATAGACACTGATGACATTAAGATAGTTGTCTTTATCCAGGGGAAGGCGCAATGTGGTCACGCGGTCCGAGATGTGTACAGGGTACTCCTCAATTCGCTTTATTAAGTGATTTTTGATGGCAAATCCTACGCCTGAACCTACGTACCTCTACAGGTTCGGAGGCAGTGGTGCCTTTCCAAAAGAAAGTGTAGCCACCACCATCTTCTACCAGCTCTCCTTCATCGGCAAGATGTGTTTCGCTAAGGGCAGCCACATCCACGTTATAGCGATGAAGTTCCCGAGCTACAATGGCTGTCTTGCGTTCAGGGCAGGCGTTACCATCTCTATCGATAAGCGTTCTCACATTCCACGCGCCGAATGTCATGGTTGGTGTTATCATGAGTTTTCTATTTTTCTGTTTTCGACCACGTATTAAAATGATGCGATGGCAGCCGCGGTTACTACCACCCTTCGTGTAGGGACGAGCAATTTTTTTAGAGCACCTTTTCTAGCCCCCTCCTCGGCTGAGCGAGGAAGCAGTGCCTCCCTAAATAGGGCTGCTTTGTCATCCCAAGTGCTGCCGCATCCACACTGTCGCCCCAAGCTTGCAGTGCGAAAACGACCACGGAGTGTACTCACACCCCCAGGACCGCCTATGTGCAGGAATCAGACAAAGCCTAGCTACATCAGGCTAGACCTCTCTACCTATCCCATCGCCACAGGACTTTACGTTCTCGGAGTCCCTTAAACGGAAGCGGTTAGATGCGCAGAATATATTTAGGTGCGCAAGCGTTCGCGCAAACGCAGGCGCACGCACTCGTCTTCCCTCTCCTCGGTTCAGTGGAACGAAAAACCGCTACGACTGGAGAAGAGGTCAGATGATGTGTCTGGCCGATGGTGACTGTACGCCCTCTACCATCGCTCTAGGCCATCTACCTTGCCTTGCTGAGTCGCCGAATCCGCCAAGCCCTTTTGCATATTAATATATGTATTAAACCATTATGCATATTAAATTGCATATTAATATATGTAAAAACCGGAACCTGTTTCTCACAAGTAATTATGTTAACATACCTGAGATTACTCCTAGTGACGTGGCAACGGGAATTCAAAATCTAAACTTAGGTAGTTCAGTTGAACCTGATAAAATTCCATCGTGGCTTCTTAAGCAAGGGAAAAAATTTCTAATACATCCACTTTGTCACATCTTTAACGTGGCGCTTAAAACTGGAATCTATCTATCTCAGTGGAAAGTGTCGCGGGTTACTCCTATTCCCAAGAGTTCTAATACGCTGTCCGTTGAAGATACTCGCCCAATCGCTATTCTTTCAACTCCTGCTAAGATCTTCGAAAACATAATTCATAATAAAGTCTACAGGCAGGTTGAGCCTTATATATGTAACGAGCAACACGGATTTAGAAGAAAACGGTCCGTTAACACCAACCTCCTAACCATTGTTGACTATATTTCCACTCGACTCGACTATGGAGGGCAAGTGGACGTACTGTACTTTGATTTCCGGAAGGCGTTTGATAGGGTCAACAACGACATACTGCTGGAAAAGCTTAGTGCCCTGGGCCTTGCCCCCAGCCTCCTCCGTTTCATCGCTGATTACCTTCGCGACCGCCAGCAGTATGTCCGGCACGGTCAGTATGAGTCTCGGTCCTACCACACGCGTTCTGGAGTAAGTCAGGGATCTATACTTGGACTACTGCTCTTCATCTTAATGATCAATGACCTTCCCACGATCATTAAGTACGCTAAATGTCTCCTTTATGCTGATGACTTAAAGTTGTTCCTTGAGATTAGGACACATGGCGACTGTTTAAAGCTCCAGCAAGACATCGACTCGGTGTATCAATGGAGTGTGGGAAAATAAAATGGAATTTAATTCTGCAAAGTGTTTCGAGATGACTTTCGGCCGAAAACGACACCCAATTGAATTCCAGTCAAGTTGGGCCACAAAGATATACTGAGATCCACTACTATTAAAGACTTGGGTGTGACATTCGACCTAAAGCTCACTTTCCACGACCATATCAGAACAGTCGCTAAAGAGTCCTTTAGACGGCTGGGCTTTGTACTCCGGAACTCTCAGGTTTTCCAAAACACCAAAGTGGTCAAGCTCCTTTTTAACACCTTAGTCCGCAGCAAGCTTGATGCCAGTGCGTGTGTATGGCACCCGCATGAGAGCACGTATGCGCTTTTATTAGAAAAAGTTCAGAAGGCATTTTTAAGGTGCTTATACAAGCGCACGTATGGCTACTACCCATACAGTCATGTACCCAACTAAATATCTATTAGGTTGCTTGGGTTACAATTCGTTAGAAGTCAAAAGATCTAATGATCAATTAGTGACCATTTGTAAAATCCTCAGAGGGAAAGTGGATGCTCTTGATCTTCACGAAGAGCTATGTCGATTTTTCGTCATTAATAAATACCGCCGGAGAACATAAGCTGTTTGCTGTCCCGTTGTGTCGAACTGTTGCCCGTGCTAGATCCCCCATACCGCGAACCCTTACTGCGCTCAATGCCTTTCTGGACGCCAGCCCGGATTGTGATGTGTTTGCGGATGAATGGAAGTTGATTCTATCTGAATGCTTGAAGTACTGCGAGATGAATGTATGATAGTTGTGTCTTAATTAATCAATTATGTAATTAATTTTTATTTTTTTATTTGCATGTATAATTTTTATTTTGTACTGTATTGTTTTATTGATCGTGTTCATTGCAATGTTTTTTGAATTTGAATTTTTCTATGATTTTAGTGCTTTTAATTTTGTTTTTGTTTTTTTAATTCTTTTTTTTTTGTTTAGATTTATTGTAATTTTACATTTAATTTTAATACTATTTTATTGTATTATTGAATCTTGTGTTAATTGGTGTAATTGGCATTAGCCGTACTGATTAAATAAATTAATTAAAAAAAAAAATAATATTCAGTATTGACATTCAGTTCGAAAGTAACAAAAAGTAAAGTAACGAAAACTCTTAAACAATTACACTGCGAATCAAACTAAAAGGCGGCTGTGAAGTTAGGCTCACATGGCTGCGCGATACTTAATTTAGGTGTCAGCGGTTAGAAGCGGTGCGGGGCAAAATTTAACGCATAATGGCTAACAGTCGCCATTTAGTTTGATTCGCACTGTACCTACCTCAACGCAAAACCTAAATGTAAGCATACTAGTCGGATGCGTTGTATACGTGTGTGTGTGTGTATGTGTGTGAAGGTGTGTTTATGTGTGTGTATGTGTGTGTGTGTGTGTGTGTGTGTGTGTAAGGATATAAAGTATGATATAAGATATACCGAGTATGTGTGTGAGAGAAAAAGTGTGTACTACCCAGCCCATAAGTCTTGGGATCGGCCGGCTTATAAAGCCACTAGGTAGGTGTAAATATGGGTGTGTGTGTTTATAACACTACTCATCAGTGCCAGATTCCCATGGTTCAATAACTACTACTACGTCGTCAGTAACATCTGACTCTGCATCAGATTGCGTAGCATCATTTTCTTCTTCATCATTCTCAATATTGATATAAATAACTTCATCATCTAATGAGTCATTAGATTTGTCGTATACTCGGTAGCAATGTTGAGTGGCTGCGTCTTTTGTCGGTGGGAGGTTTGCCATATTAAAAGATGTTTTTACAGTTGCTTGTGCGAAGCGATCATACCGCACTGTGTTTAATGATTTAGGTGAATGACCGTATAATTTTAAGACAAAAATTTTGTTTTATGTGCACAATAACGTAAATTAAAGTAAACAGTGCGCTCGCGACTACGTCATCAAAACAAGTATGAACACGCCCCGCGCCCTGTACAGAGCCTGTGACGTTGCCTTGCCACTCCCCGCGAGCGCGCTCCCTACCCCTCGCAACCCTTTGTTTCGACAAATCGATTTGTACATTGTTTCTTAATGTTTTTACGGTGGATTTTAATTGTGAATGATATAATTTGACCTTTATGAAAAGTCTACTTAGTTTTTCTGACAGCTATATTTTTTTCACTAGTATTTTATCACCGCTAAAGTCATTTTCAATTATCGTTATATATTTAAATTGGATTTAGTACATTACGTGTTAATGGAAACAAATGAAACAAAAGTAATTAAAAACTGATCTGATAGCATTTTTAACATAGATGTAATGCCACTTTCGAGTTTACGTAGAGAGTTTTTTTAAGTTTTTCTGTTTTTCATTTAATTATATAGGAGGATTATATACTCTTACGAAAGATAATTAATAAAGGTATTAAAATGTAAAGTAAATAATATTTATACCATTTTTGCCCATTTTTTATAGATTTTTTATAGCTTTCTATTTGTTTTTTTTTAATTTTGCTGTCACAAATATTGGTGGATTACTAATGAATTATTTAATTAACTAGATAATCTAATTTTTTATATTAAGAAATTACTGAAATAGAATTATTGTTGAGTCTCCATATAGCGAATTAGTTTGGCTCTCGGGCTAAGTAGAATGCCCAATAATCACCTACTAATGCGTATAGCGCTATCTCTCTCTGTCTTGGTAACTGCACAATTAGTGTCAGCCCAAGTAAGAACCCATCAACTTATCGATAAATTTATTTACGATGAAAGTGATCTCGTTCTCGTGAAGGGTTATAGTGAAGGGTTTAAACAGTCATGGCAATAAAATCAAATCTTATCTTATCTTATCACTTTCTCAGAGAGATTAAATATTAATCTAATGAAAGTTGTATCACATTATATTTACTAGAACATGCATAAATACTTTGAAATGTTTTCTAAAAACGATGTTATTACAATATAAACAGGTGAAATAAAAACAAATAAGCCATATCTTATTTACAATGAAAATAAATAATTTTGTGTAAATTATTAGTACACTTTTTTAATAAAACTAGTTCTTTACAAAACAATGACAAATAAAAGTACATTAAAAGATAAGTATTATCTGATTACAGAAGACATACAGCTTATTTCAATTGCTACAAATCTTTAATCTTGGGTAGATCACAGTAAATGTAAGTTTCATGACCGGTTTTAATACATTATTTAAATTAGTTAATATTGTTACTTCTATGATATTTTTTGTGCCTTTAAACCAATAAAGAAATGTTGGTATTGATTATATCAAACATATATTATATAGAAAGTACTGTTTTATTATCTAACCCTGTTATATAAAGATAATATAATCTTTATTGTCACAATAAAACATCAAGTACAATAACGGTCTATTGATATCAATATCGAGTAACACCCCATCACTAATTGGAATGCACGTGTCAAGTGCATGTCACCTGTCACTAGTTCGACCTTGAAACAGCCAATCACAGCCCGAGTTACACCTCCGCTCCCCCCTGTCTTTTGCCGATTGCATGTTTTAGTAAAACTCGCTGAATGCGGCGTCTAGGGCTATATGGTCTGTGCCCTCCGCAAACAAACAAACAAACAAAGTCACAAATATTACTTGTTTATTAATAGTAAGTATAGATGTAATTATGGTTGAACATTTATCGAAGAAATTTGTCAGTTTTGAATAGGTTATAGTGCGAGTTTCAATAGCCATTCGATCATTTCGTTTTCACAAAAACGAAAATTTTTATGGCAAAACTCTTCTCGTATGCCGCCAGCAAGCGCTGTTTCAATGCAATACTAATTTTCGTTTTCGTAAACGTAATCGAATGAATACGGATAGTAAACAAAACTCACACTAGGCACCCAGGCGTTTTTAAATTTTGCGATACAATATTATTAGCAGGTAGGTACTAACACTCTACAACGTGTAACAAAAAGGTGTGGTCAAAATGAAAAGATCCAAAGTGTATCCCATTTAGAACTTATATGTGTTGTTATTAAGACATAATTAATTTATAAAAATATTCATATTTGTGAAGTGCTGCGCGTCAGGTGCGCACAAGCAAGCAGCAGTGATACTGATCATAAATGTCAGTACACAGAGGTTACTAAACTACTAAGGCTGAGTCTTGTTTATTTTGATGTGACGTCACAATTGAAATATTAAATTAAAAATTGCATAACACATTAATAATGATGACTAACTCTGCATTCAAGATCTAGACAAACACACGAGATACACCTTGGATCTTTTCATTTTGACCACACCTTTCTGTTACACGTTGTATAAATGAGATACACGAATATAAACTTATCTTTATTATTGCTTTTATGTTTCACTTTAATAACAAGCATTACATGGATTTTTATTAAAAAAGACGAGTCCTTTTAGCATGTTTGCTTAACATCAAATGCATGGCATACTGCACCTTTGATTCATGCAATAATTGAGATATTTTTGATAAGACTTCTTTAAAGTCATTAATATCTTCGAATTCACAATCTTGAGGCAGTAGCTGGAGCGCCAAAACATGTGTTTCCACAATTTTTTGTTCTGCCAAACCAGACGCAACTGAAATCAGTGCATTCGTTTCTTTAATGTTTGTATGTGTACAAAGATCCTCAACGTTACTATAGATAACGTTTTTGATATCATTAGATAAATATTCAAAATACTGTCCATTTTTTGTGAACTCAACAACTATCGCTCCTATTTCTTTACCATAATTAACACAAAAAACAGCATCGCTA
>CAUJAO010000148.1:0-14777 GCA_963082485.1 Eudonia mercurella
GACGTTGCCAAAACAATATTTAACTAAATAATGCTTAAATAGTTTTTATGAATAAGGGGGAAAGTTTTATTATTCTAACTTAAACCATGTATGTACATCTTATCCTACCTTAATTATTAACACACTCTATCTATACATTTTCTTATACACTATGTTTTTTGTCACGGCTCCGGCGCTGTGGGGCTCCGGCGGTCCCACGCGAGCTTATAGTCGCAGATGGTTATCGCTCACCACCGCAGTTTCTGATTGCCGCCTACGCGGGCTTAAATTACACTAGGGTAGGGCAGACAAGACTACGTGGAGTCTGATTTGCAACGATTCGCTTCTGTCAATTTATTTTTTCAATAAAATTGTTTTTGTCCTAGAAGAATTGAAATTCCATGTTTTAATTCGGCGATTCGTTTCTTTGGCTGATAAATTTTTGGCACATTTAATATTAGATATGCTAAAATTAGAGCTTTAATATATTAAGCGAAATCGTCGAAATGCCAAAATAACGTTATGCCAATATATTTTAGGGTATTTTAGGGCTTTCAATTCTTAGACCAGATTATAATGGTGGCAAATCAATTTTAGGCGAAACAATAATTGTTCGTTTTAAGTTTAGGCCAATAACCGAAGGGCACCCGTTTATTTTCCTTATTATGAAGGTGGGTACCGACGCCCTAGTAACGGCTACTCGGACAAATGATATTTTACAAAAACTAATAACCCGTTAGAGATTTCTACATAATAAAATTAAATGTTAATCCATCCTGGAGATCCATTAGGAATCAGGACACAAATAGTAACTTGTACAATAAAACAGAAATATCTAGGACTAACAAAGCTAAGCGAAATCCACTTTTGACGAGGAACACTTGTACTGGACTATTAAATCATATGGCATTGTTTTGTTCTCTAATAATGCGCTAACATTAGTTGCGTCAACTTTCTGGTCCAATCTTTGCTCTAGCTAGGTCGTGCCTCAGTCTGTTACTTATAGGACAGTCAAATAATAGGTGAAGCACGTCCTCGTTGCTGTTGGTGCCACAGGAGCACAGCGGGCTGTCCTTGCACTTAAACCTGTACAGGTAATGGGACAACCCGCCGTGCCCAGTTAGCGCCTGCGTGAGATGGTAGTTTATGCCGATAATTTTGATAGTGGTACACCACTATCAAAATGCCGCCTTAATGGCGTCAGGATAGAAAATTTGTGTAGTGCCGGCTGTGATGTGTTCGATACCGATCGTTCCATAATGTCAAGAAATGCCTGATGAATGTATCTCTTGATATATGAAACGGCACCGGTCGTAATACGTCCTTCCCTTCGATTCGGCGTTACAGCTAATAAAGTAGTAAGAGGAATTTCTCATACTTATTTGTCATTTTGTGGGGTCCCCACCACTCTTTAATGCTGACTATAGTCACTGAGGACAGTATAGATATTGGAATTAAGTTTAAAGTATTCATGAAGTCCTCTAAAAAATATGTATTAAGTAAATGAGCCCATTTATTCAAATGGATCATTTACGGGAAGTCAAAACTCAAGATAAGTAAAGTTGTTCAAAGTAATCATATTGTCGATTAAAGTAAAGAAAAATATTTACATAAAAATACTAATTGAAGAAATTGATGAACCCTTTCCATCAATTACTTCAATTAATATTTTTTGTCAGGGATTAAAATATTGGAACATTACAAAAACGATAGCAAAGTTCGAAAAGAACAAAATGTATGGGATTGACATAAGCCTCGCTAAATCAAGTGGTCAACGTAATGTCAATCCCATACATTTATTCTTTTCTAACTTCGCTATCGTTTCGCTATCGTCCGCGCTAAATCACGTGGTCAACATAATGTCAATCCCATACATTTATTCTTTTCTAACTTCGCTATCGTCCGCGCTAAATCACGTGGTCAACGTAATGTGAATCTTATACATTTATTCTTTTCTGACTTCGCTATCGTTTTTGTCATGTTACTTTAGCTAAGGACTCTGATGATGATGGGAGACACAACTCCTCAACGATTAGGAGTTAGGGGACGATTCTTTAAATATTATAGGACGTATAGAAGGCTAGTTGTGTACTATCAAGTTATTCATAACAGTGATAGGAGTGAAAACCGATCCCATATGCCCGGAGTGCACGGAAAGCGAAGAGACCAGCCTCCACCTATTCGCTGAGTGCCCTATATACTCACGGATAAGACGGGAGCTATGGGGGTCGGATACACTAGACATAGAGGACCTGAAGGATCTGAAGGTGGAGCAGATAGCAAGATTCACCAAAAAGACAAAAAGATTTGACGGGGCGCCGTGAGGGCTGGATAAACCTTAACCCCCTCGAAGGGGAGAACGGGGAAAAGGACGAAATGGCCCGCAGACAACGCGGTTGGATCGTCCGTTCGGCCGGCGACGTCCCCAACAGAAATAATAATCAAGTTATTCAGGTAAGCTGATGATGATGATGGAAGGTACAATTTCTGACCGTTATAAGGAGTTATGTATTTGTACTTGCCCATATTAACTTGTATTTATTTTGGTTTATTGACTTTACACAGTTATTTACGTATGATAAATGATTGAATTTGAATTGAATTGAATATGTTGGGCTATTACTTAGCACAAAGTAATTTGATTTAGTTTATCAGAAATGATTAAATAAATATACAAAAAACAGCTCTAAATAGCAAGAAATAATATTGAAATCATATTATTAATTACTTAGATACGCATATCAGTTTTAAAGAAGGTCTATTGTAGTCGAGTGGGGCTTTTACAATAAAAAAGCGGAGATAATGGAACAAATTATGGAAGTTTAAATAATACAAAATTGTCCCCCAGCATTCATTTCACATTCTTTAAAACTGATATATGTATCTAGGTAATTAATAATATGATTTCAATATTATTTCTTGCTATTTTAGAGCTGTTTTTTGTATATTTATTTAATAATTTTATTAAAAATATTTCATCTTTTATATTTTGGTAAATGGTAACAAATAAAACACAAATAGGTATTAGGTATGCTTATATTCACATTTATCACATGTTCTGCCAAGTCTTTGTGACATTAGAACATTTAAAACAATGTTCATTTGCATTACAACTGACATAGAGGGCCTCCTTTTACAACACTGAAGAATATCAGGTAGTATAACATCGAGTAACAATCTTGTACTGTAGTAGCACACATTGTGTGGTTGTTTCAGTATCTATATTTTGTGGAGTAATCTTTAGGTGACACCACCAGACCGCGCCCCTTGCGCGCCCCACGGTACACAGTCTCGATGATGTCTATCATTTCCTGCTTGTCTTCAAGTGGCCAGTTTATCTTATTGTTGTTACCAGTTCCAAGATCAATCATTATGTGCTTGTTACGAAAGAAGAACATCACTGTGCATGGATCATATAATTCATACCTGCAATGTAATTAATTCATATGTTAATCATGATTAAATTAATAGAAAGGTGGGACATTACAGAAAATTTTGGTCAGTTTTATCAGAATAGTATAAACTGTAAGTCAAAGTATATTTACATTTTGTTGAAATCAGGTACTTCTGTGATGTCTACAAGGTAGATGACAGCAAAGTTCTTCACTTTCTCAGCAATGCTATATAGGACCTCATCCATTTTCATGCAAGTTGGATCCCAGTCATGTCCAAATCTAATTACCTACAAATGAAAATGTTATGTAAGTACAATGATAGCAAATCCTACTATTCCAGATTTTATCCATGTAACAACTTCTAAAATTACAAAATAAGTTAATTTTAAATTGTCAGCTGCTATGTCCACTTACAATAAATGGTCAGACTATGCTACTCTTCACGAATCAACAGGGACATTTTCAAAATACCTGAATTCTGCTAGAAGTGTGCATAAGACTAGTATCGCCATAAAATCTCATTTTATTCAAATTAAATTCGTAGTGTCTCCCTCCCCAAGTACACTTACCACAACACGATCTTCTTCCGATAGTATGGCCTGATCAACTTGCCAACCATTGTGTAAATGCCCAAGCATATAACTCATTTTGGAGTTTAATAATATTAAATATTTAAATCAGAAATAATAAGACAGCTGCTAATTAAAATAATAAATTTTATATTAATTTCCGCTTTGAATAAATTCACACGAAACAGCAAACAGCAGAACAGCATTGACAGCTATTGTCAGCTGTCAATGTGACGTCACCCGGCATATTTTTAGGGCTTTTTCATTTTATTACGACAAAGCAAAAGGATCTAGCCCATACAGTTTTGTTTTGTAATTTAGTTTATTGTGATAAACATTAGTAAGTAATTGTAACCAGCTTTCCGTAGCTATTTAAATGTTTATTCTATCTTAAAATAGTGTTCACGCCAAGACGGGACGACCGAGGCATAAACGTAAAATGAAACGCAGCGCCCGCATGTTCATTCAATAGAAATGATTGGACTACCCAATATTATACATAGTCTATGGATTGGACCGTGCAAGTCGCAACCCTCAGCTCAGCACACCAGTCATGACAGTTGACAGTTCACAACGATCGGCCCGCTGCTCGTGATGTCGTGTCATTCAGCACAAGCCGATCCCAAAGAGAATTTAACACTTAGCCGATCCAATCAGCCATACTTGTAAATTGCCTGCCATTTACGAGTAGGGTAATTGCAATAGCAATGAGGAAGATGAGTGTTTTTATTTTATTATCTAGAAAAATCTAACTTAAAATCTTCATAATAATAGTGAAAGAATTTTTACGATATCTCTAAAACTGTATTTTTAACAATTTTTTGAACTTGGGAGTTCTTAAATCCAGAGCGCGCTTGACCGCTTAGCGCGTGACGTCACATCGCCGGTCCTTGCTCGTTCGCGCGCTGTATCCGAAGCAATGTTTTTGCGTTACTTTAATTATCTTCGTTTATATTTGGTAAATATGGAAAAAAAATACCGTATAGATATTGTATAGTACTTTTATGTACTAATACAACAATTAGCACACCGGAAAAGTACTTTTTTCATGTTCCAAATGACAAAAAACTAAGAAACAAGTGGTGTAACCTGATGAGAAGGGAGGAGACGTTATCTACACAAAACAAGTAGACATTGTTGCGAAGATCATTTTAATGCGAGTAGGTACTTATGTCTATACATTTTTGCATTATAGGTAAGAAGTAACTATATGTATATTAGGTACTATTTGTGTAATAAATAATTGATATGAGATACTCGTTCCGTACTTGCTTACAGTGTTGGCCTATTAAGTTCAAGTAATTTGACGAAGTTTTTCACAGATTTTGTATATTTGACATTTATAATTTGATATTTTATTTTAACAGAATGTTATCTTGAAATAAATGATTATTATAATTTAACAAGATCTACCTTTCCGACTGCTTTGATAGTAATAGTAATAGTAATAGTATACTTTATTGTGAAATGTAGGTTAGTATTACAAAATGTGTTGATGATAGATGCGTTGTGTTTGTGTAGAAGATAGTGTAGTGACATTTTATCGATAAAGTTTTCTCATTATTTAATGCATCTCGTTATTTTCAACATTTAACTGTCCCGCTCGTTCCCCAAATTTAACAGCACCAGATTATTTTCTCTGGGGTTATTTAAAAGACAAGGTGTTCATTAATAAACGCAGGATAATCAAGCTGAAGGTCAACATCCGAGCTAAAATGCAGTTGCTAACTCCTCATGTTCTGAGGAAAGTAATGAGAAGTGCTCTCGAAAGAGCCCGCCTTTGTGAGGCTGAAAATGGTGGTCATTTACGTGATGTAATTTTTAAAACCTAACTCAAAAATATCTCCATGAGTGTTTTTTTATTATCTCATAATAATTAAGATGAATTTAAAAAAATTAAAAGTTGTAACCAATTTTAACCCCGTCGTGACATTTGCGCCACCCAATATAAAAAACAGGAAATGCATAGTATCAAACTGCAAGTACGACTAGCAAGCCGAGGTGAACTTTTTATAAAAGTCCTCAGATCCTCACAGAAAAAAATATTGATAAAATATAAATTTTAACCCAAAATTCTTAAATTTAGCGATTTACAACAAAAAACTTATTGCAGATTGAATCGGACAACGAAAATTATCTCAAGGAGATAATACATTGATACTTTTTGTATATCTTCAGTTGGGTGAAAGTAAGTCATAATCTGAGGGGATTTCTCCGGTTGCCCATATCTTTGGCTTTTATAAATTTCAACTGAGACCCAACTTGCGACAGTTTTGGTTTCATCCAATAACATGTAATTTCTGTGCAAGCAGGCTCCTCACTCACGTCTATGTAACCACATGACCAATGCCATAGTATGTTTACATCTTCCTTTACTTGCCGCACAACCTTCACAATCCAGACTTAAAATTTTTCAAGCTATTTCATCACAAACAAATTTACAGTGATATGGCGTGGTTCGGACCTTATGCTCGGGTGTAATTCTTGCCTTTACTGACTTACACCCAACTACAACTATTAAAACATGACGTCTTCTTTTAGCTTATTGTTTTAACACATTATAGAACGAAACTCATTTTTATTGATAAGAGATTGCAAAAATGGACAGCACTAGTACCTAGGCGAAAACTATTCTTTCCGCGCATATTGTTTTGTATTAAGTACGCGTTGTCGTGACGAATTCTACTCAGCAGTAACGCGCCATAACAAGTCCCACCCTCGCAACAAGCTCTGCTCTTCTCTACTAGGAATAGGCGGCGACAATGTTCCGGTTTATGTTTCTGAACATCTCTCTCCGGCTAATAAAGCACTTCACGCTGCAACCAGGGCTCGAGCTAAAGAATTGATGTTCAAATTTGTATGGGTGCGAAACGGACGCATATTTATGCGCAAGAATGAAACCTCCCCCTTCATACACGTTAGAAATGAACAAACCCTACAAGGTCTAAATTGACTTCTTGTTAGTGTTAACTTAATTTTCCTTATCTTTTAATATTTATAATTATTATTCTCTTTATTTATTTTCTTTCTTAAAACTAGATTTTTACAATATTTTAATATAAAAGCAATAAAACATTATAAAAACCTAATCCTAGAGTACCACCAACAGCGGGGCAGGGCCCAAGCTACCGGTGGTCAGGGCTGCAGAGTGAGAAACCTCCTGACAATACGTGCCGTGTCCAGGAGTGTTGCCTTCTGTATCTGACCCTTAATCCAGCCATCCAGCGAAAGTCTCTTGAGATGTTGGTCGAGACTCTTCGCTATAAGGCCGTTTGCAGATACGACTATGGGGACAATGATCGTCGAATCCACATCCCACATAGCGGTCACCTCGTGAGCCAGGTCAAGGTACTTAGTAAGCTTTCCCTTCTCGGCTTTCACAAGGTTCTCGTCATGCGGAATGGTGATATCGATAAGCATTGCCTGGCGCGTCAATCGATCTGTCAACACAATATCAGGCTTATTTGCAAAAACAGTCCTGTCCGTGATGACAGATCGATCCCAGTAGAGCGTTGCATAACCATTTTCGAGAACTGGCACCGGCGTGTACTTATAGTACGGCACCTCAGATTCTACAAGACCATATCGAAGAGCAAGTTGCTGATGGATAATCCTGGCTACAAGGTTATGTCTGTGCAAGTACTCACCGTTAGCCAGATGAGAACAACCGGAAATAATATGCCTGAGTGACTCACCGGGACGGCGGCATGCCCGACAGATGTCGGCCGTACCGTCCCTCAGGATATACTTCCGATAATTATTCGTCATCATGACTTCGTCTGCAATTGCACAGACAAACCCCTCGGTTTCCCCAAAAAGATCACCGAATCGTAGCCAGTTTACCGACGCGAGCAGATCCACATCGGGCCCTGTTAAGGCCCGGTAGTACCGCCCGTGGAGCTCCTTACTCTTCCATATGTTCCTGCGGTCTTCAGTGCTCAGCACCGTTGGTCTGCGCCAGTTCTCACTTGCCAAGGAGAGCGGCGTGAGGCTCCTATCTACTGCTACAACGTCGCGGTGCATCCCACACTCATTGTTAAGGAAGTAATCTCTCAGACTACACACCTCGCGGTTATGTAGAGTCTTGGCGTTTAAAAAGCCACGACCTCCACATTTACGCGGGATGTACAGTCTCATAACAGATGAGCGTGGGTGAAGCATGCGATGAGCTGTGAGCTGTTGACGGACTCTCCTATCCAGAGCGTCTAATTCAGTCTGAGTCCATCTTAGTATGCCAAAGGAATACGTGAGTAGGGGCATCACCCAAGCGTTGAAGGCGCGCATCTTATTGCCCCCCGACAAAAGGCTTTTAAGTACTTTTGTCAGACGACAGAAGAAGCGCTCCTTCACCGCCTGCTTAATGTCCCCATCTGTAATACTCAGAGACTGTGACATACCAAGATATTTGTAAGTTTCCGCCTCCGAGAGAGACCTGAGAGCCATTGTCTCAGAAAGTTGTAAATTAGTTGAATTTACAACTTTCCCCCGATATACATGCATAACCGCACATTTGTCTACACCAAACTCCATCCTGATAGAACTACTGAAATCTTCTGTGATTTTTAGTAGTTTCACCAGGTCAGGGCGTTTCGGTGCAAATAATTTCAGGTCATCCATGTATAACAGATGAGAAATGATTTCTCCGTCAACTCGAAGACGGTAGCCCAGCCCTGAATCCTTCAGTAGGTTGCTGAGAGGGTTCAGGGCCAGGCAAAACCACAATGGACTCAAACTGTCGCCTTGGAAAATGCCTCGCTCAATCCTTATCAAGTCCATCGGATTCGAGGGGCTATCTTCACCACCCGATTGACGAAGGACTGTGGTCCACTGCCTCATACACCCACCAAGAAAGGATCTCAAAGTTGTATTGACTTTATACAACTCTAAGATCCTTTCCAACCATGAGTGTGGCACTGAATCATAGGCCTTCTTATAGTCAATCCAGGCAGTAGAGAGGGCTGCCTTGTTCCGCTGAACTTGCTTGCACATGGTCATGTCCATGAGGAGGAGCTCTTTAGTACCACGGGACCCAACCCTACAACCATTTTGAGAAGGAGCCAAGATGTTATTTGCAACAATGTGCGAATTGATTTTTTCTCTCAAAATTGATGTAAGGAGCTTGTAGAATGTTGGTAAGCATGTTATGGGTCTATAATTTTTCGGATCCGTGGTACTACCGGACTTGTAGAGCAGAAAGGTGACACCTGTAGTAAGGAAAGATGGAAGAGAACCAAGTTCGAGGGCTTGTTGGAAATGTGTTGCCAAACATTCGTGTGAGCCTCGAATCCACTTTATCCAAAAGTTGTGCAATCCATCCGGCCCAGGACTATTCCAGTTCTGTGCCGTACGAATCGCACAACTTATGTCATCGGGGCTGATTGTTACAGCCCTCATTGATTCGATTGTCTCACACTTACGCTCAATCACACCCATCCAACCACCCTCGGTGTGTTCGACTGGCACCGACCAAATACTCCGCCAGAAATTAATCGTAGAAACAGAATCTGGCAGTTGTCCGTCGATCACACGTTGATCAGTTCCCTCCCACTTTCTATACACCTTCCTTTGGTCTCTTTGGAAGAAGCGATTCTGCTGGAATCGATCCACACGCTCTCTGTAGCGACGAATACGTCCCGCCCACGCATAGACTTTCTGCTTCAGGAAATCAATACGTTCCGTGACTGAGACCATGTAATCGCGGGGACTTATGCCAGTACCCGCGAATGCCTGGGTCACGAAACGCATGACACGAGGGCGGATGTTGCCACCTCTGAAGCAGATTAGCTTTGCAATAAGAGTCCTAAACGTGTCGATACGTCGTTGAATCCGTTCTTGCCACGCGGGGACACCACCGGCGGGCCGAGGTGCACGGTCAGTGTCCGGGAATTTGACACGAGCAACACGACACGCCGCGATGGCACCACAGTACATGATTGAATGCGCATCGACCAGACCTTCACTTGCTTCAAAGTACGGGACTAGCAAATCATTCAGGACTCCCATTAGCGCCAAATTACGTCTATTCATAGGCAGACGAGGTAGTCGCGGCCTAGACACACGTGATGATCGATACTGCTCAATCGCTTCCTCCAAAGCCCCCCTCAACTGCTCATGGGCCTGGGTACTTACGCTTATGGTCACACTGTTCTCACCATCGGCATTAAGAACATCAACACTTAGCGGCTGTGACCTGATAGGTGGACCCGCTAATACAGCCGGCGTGTTCCGTGCCATGGTGGGAACCGTGCGAGCAGATAGCGCCTCCCGTCGTAGCCGATCAAGCACAGAGTCATCCAGCCTTTTACACCTTTGAATGACTCGCACTTGATCCGATAGTCGCTGTGCGGAGACGATGATAGCTGGCTCAAGGATCTGAAACAAAGCCAACAACCGATCACGGTAAGCAGTCATGTTAGTTTCTCCCTCTGTAGCCTCGTAATAGGCGCGCATGCAATTCTCATTATTTTGTTGAGACCATCGCATGCGACGCACTACACCACCGGTAGCGGGAGCCAGGCGCAAGGCAGGTTGCCTCGCAGGCCCCAAGCGTGCCGGCAGCGGGGGTCGTCCACGTCGCGCAGGTGGTGGCGGCGGCGGGGCCGACGGCCCGCGCTCGTCGTCGCTCGACTCGCTGGTGTCGGGTATCATGGCAAATTCGTCACCCGACGACGTTAGCGAGGAGCTGGACGATGGCGCAGGCGGAGGTGGTGGGCGTGCGTTATTTTGTCGTCCCGCTTGTGATCTTGTAATCATCTCTTCATCTCATCATCTTTTAAAATTATTAATGTCATGACTTGACGCCAATGTCATGTAGGTATTCACTATTTTTCACGATTTTCTAAATTTTAACGAGATTTTTATTAATTTTGGTCCAAATTTTTGAAATTGATGTTGATACTATTGTAATATTGTTGTTGTTCGTATAAAAATTGGTTAAATTATTATTATTATTATTATTATCATTATTTTATTTTTTTTAAATTTAATTGTTATACTGTTTTATGTACCTTAATCGTATAAATTTAATGAATTTTTTATCAATATATTTTAAAAATGTGAGAGGGCTGAAAACAAAAGCTCTTGACATATATAATTCTGTATTAGTCAACAACTATGATATTATCTGTTTGTGTGAAACATGGCTTGATGAATCTGTGGCCTCGTCTGAGTTGTTTGATCAGAGATACTCTGTCTTTCGTAGGGACAGAACGCATAGCTTTATGACTAAATATAAAAAATCCCACGGCGGGGGGGTGCTCATTGCAGTCAAAAAAAGTTTTCTTTGTTGTGAAAACAATCGATGGCAGTCATCCGTTGAGAGCATATGGGTAAACATACGCTTTAAAAACATCACTTTCAATCTTTGCACTGTTTACTTGCCATCGTATCTTAGTCATGACGATTTCTTAGATTTCCTTGATGGTTGTGAACACATGGTTCTTTCATCTTCTGGCACCGAGACCCTCATTATAGGTGATTTTAATGTCACAGCTATTGACTGGGCCTGCCCCTCCTCTACTGCTAGCACCTCAAATAGGAAGGTTTTGGCTCTACAAGAATTCCTTATAAGAACAAATTTGAATCAGCGTAACCTCGTGAAAAACACTAACGAGAGAATTCTGGATCTTGTCTTGAGCCAGCCTAATGTGTTTTGTGAGGTAACAGAGTCGCAGACCTTAAGTCGTCGCGATAGCCATCATCCACCTTTAGACATCACTGTAAAGACTGAAACAATGCCAACACTGAAAGAAAAAAATGAGACTAGATATCGATTTCATAAGACTAACTATCCTAAATGTATCGCGGAGCTATCACAAGTGGATTGGGATTGTTATGCTGATTTGAGCAGTGACGAATTTCTAAAAGTATTCTCTGACCATTTGTGGTCTTGCATCGATAAACATACCCCTAAAGCTAAAACTAAAAGATCCTATCCATCATGGTTTTCTCGCTCCTTGATCAAAATACTGAAAGAGAAGGATAAATATCACAAAAAATATAAAAAATTTACTAACCCGCGTGATTTTGACACTTTTTCGATGCTCAGATCAAGAGCTAAAACCGCTTATGACTATAGTTTCAAAT
Organism: Eudonia mercurella; assembly: GCA_963082485.1. Classification (NCBI taxonomy): domain Eukaryota; kingdom Metazoa; phylum Arthropoda; class Insecta; order Lepidoptera; family Crambidae; genus Eudonia; species Eudonia mercurella. Next base: position 12,029 of record CAUJAO010000148.1, read on the forward strand.
CATATATTTGTAGAATCGAGCACGGCCTGAGGAGCGACATTAAGTTGTTTTGGAGTTACACTAAGTCAAAGAGAAACGCTAATGACTTACCCAACCAAATGACCAATGGCTGCGACTCTGCAGAAAGCGGCAATGATATTGCCAATTTATTCGCTAAACATTTCGCTTCGGTATACAGTGAGCCCTCCAATGAAACCTACACACCAAACTTTCTCGAATCGAGTTCTACTATTTCAACAATAGCTGTAACAGAAAAGGAAGTGAAACTGGCTCTGCAGTCACTGAATGTGTCCAAGGGCCCGGGCCCGGATAATGTCCCTCCTTTATTTGCGAGAGCGTGTGCCAGCGTCATAGCTAAACCTCTGTGCATATTATTTAATAAAAGTCTCAGCACAGGTACATTTCCAGCATCTTGGAAAAAAGCCAATGTTGTTCCTATACATAAGTCGGGCAGTAAAACAGACGTAACAAAATACAGACCAATTAGCATTTTATGTTGTTTCTCAAAGATACTCGAGAGTTTGGTGTTTAGGCACATAAACTTTCATCTAAAGCACATAATAAGTCACAAACAACACGGCTTCGTCAAGGGACGTTCCACCTGCTCGAATCTATTATGTTACGTCCACTTTTTAAAAGCCGCCTTCAATAAACGTGTACAAGTCGATTCTCTGTACACAGACTTTGCAAAAGCATTTGATAAGGTCGATCATAATATCTTGATTCGGAAAGCATATCACCTTGGCATTCACGGTTCTCTTTTGCGTTGGCTGACCTCGTACCTGTCTAATCGAACACAAATTGTTAGAGTCTATGGATATGAATCTGCTCCAATTTTACAAAAGTCGGGTGTCCCACAGGGTTCGAATTTGGGTCCTTTATTGTTTATTATGTTTATTAACGATTTAATTAACTCAATATCATGCAACTGCCTCGCATATGCTGACGACATCAAAATATACAGCGAAATTAAATCGGACGATGATTGCGTAGCCTTGCAGAGTGATATTGATCGCCTGTATGAATGGTGTCTAAAGAATAATATGTCCTTAAATATCAAAAAATGTCTTGTGATCTCATTTTCAAAAAATAAACGCCCTTTGCATCATACATATATAATCAACAATGAAGCTATAACCAGACAGAGCGTTGTCAGGGATCTTGGAGTTTTTTTGGACAACAATCTGACATTCACTTATCACTATGATCATATTGTGGCAAAAGCTAATAGAATGATGGGATTCATTTTCAGAACAGTAAGACCTTTTAGAAATCCTGCAAGTATATTGACACTTTTCTTTGCATTGGTCAGAAGCGTATTGGAGTATTGCTCGGTGATATGGTCACCTATCTATAACATTCACGTAGACAGAATAGAGGCTATTCAAAAGCGCTTCCTTCGACACTTAAGTGCCAAATTTGGGCTTAGGCGTAAGCTGGGCACATATGAGGCCAAACTCGAATATTTTAAGGTGAGCACCCTTCAGTCGAGGCGCGATTTATCCGACTTATCTACACTTCACAAAATCATAAACTCTGACTGGGACACAAGTGATCTTTTGAGTTACTTTTCATTTAAAATAGGCGGTAGTAAAAGGACACAAAAATTATTTTCTTTGCCAACATGTAGAACCAATGTTACATATAATGACCCCATTCTACGAATGTGTAGGGTATACAATGATATCAATAGCGAGGACTTGGATATTTTCTCTCTTTCTCGTCCCACCTACCTAAAGATATGCAAGAGCAAGTTATGACATGTTTCTATCTATTTGTAAATTTTAACTTTAATTTATTTTAATTTTATTTTTATTGTTGTTTTTTATCGATTTCATTCCAATTATTTCAATTAAGTATTTCAATTATTTCCATTATTTTAGTTATTGTAATTTTATCAGAGATCTCCATATTTAATGTATGCATGATAGAGTAAGCGAACGCTGTGCCCGACTACAATCGGAGCGCAAACTTAACTGTATTTTTTTTAAATGTGTTTTTGTATGAAATGTGGTTTGTATTCTGTTGTCGTGCCAATAAATAAATAAATAAATAAATAAATAAATAAGTACCTACAACAATAGTGTCGCAAACAATAAGCTCGCAATCTGGTTACCAACTGGGAAGCTAAAAAAAGGCCTTTAAATACGCACACCTCAGCCACAACTCACAACGAAATAATGAATTTCATAGTAGTGACTTACAAACAAACTACTTTTACTATTATTAAGTACTTTATGCATAATATCGTCCCACACCTACACTCACTGCTTAGAGGGTAGGTACTTAAATAGGTATCTACTATACTATATATCTATATCACTTCGCATGATTTGTGAAATATTCCGCAAGGTCAACTTACGGCAAATTATTTGATTGTCCACGTGAAAATCCTGGCTCCATTTAGACTACAGGTAGCACTATTACCTACTAGGTATAGATAGAAAACAAACGCATGAAAGTAGGTAGCCAAAGTGAATTACTTAAAAGAAAAACCATCGCGTCGTATGCGCGGCGGCCGAGCGGCGCGGCGGGCGGGGCAGGCAGCGACCGGCGATGTGACGTCACAGAGATCACGCGGGCGCGGGTAGGCAGTTTCGGTGCTCCCAAATTGATTAATTCATAAAAAATTCAATTTTTATGATATCGTCTTGATTTTTACGTAGTTGTTATCACAATTCATTACGCGTTTTATTAAGACTAAGCAATCGCGATTAGTTATCATTTACATCTTCCTCATTGTCTTTTC
>CAUJAO010000149.1:0-28293 GCA_963082485.1 Eudonia mercurella
TTAACCCGTCCCATGCCCGCCACCCCTTACAATAAAAGGCTTCACGTGTCAGGCATTTTGCGATAAATCACTTTTTTTTGTTTGACTATGGAAAAAACCATATTGCGTGATAACTATAAGAGGTTATGGCATGAATGAGGTGTCTTTCTTTTCTGTATGAGTTTTTGTACGTTATTGACTACTTAGAATGGGCAATAAAGACTTACTGGTGGTGGCACTGGTACGATTTTCTTTTGTTATCAATTTATCTTCAATCTAACCTCTAATTTCTTGTTTGATAAAACAAAAAACGTACGACACAGTACAAAACTGACATAGTGACTTTTTAGCTTACACTACTACGCACCGGTCACATAAATTACAAACACTTTGACACTGTACTTCACTCACAAAACGATTTTTCACTTAGGAACTACAATAAACAACCGCCGCCATTACTAGTAGCCGGCCCGCGAATTTAGTGACATAAAAAGTACCGTTGCCAAATCAATCACATTATTCAGAAATATTTAATTTTTTTTTATATTATTCTGGCTTTGTTTATATAGTTATCATAAACATTATATTAAAATATAATAAGTACTTAATCATAAAATACATACCTACATACTTACATTAGTGATATATCGAACATGAAGAGAATTGTTTGTATTATAAAATAATTTGAATACAAACATAGCTATAAGTTTTATTTACTAAAATTGGTATATATGTTAGTTTGTAAGGTATATATCTATGTGCCTGTTTGTCAAAACTTTGTTGCCTGAAAATAAATAAATTTATTATTATTATGAACACCATGACCAGTACAAATCCTCGTGTTTCGGTTCGAAGTATCAAATCTATTGCAGAGGCATAACAATTGAGTTGGCAACACACAAGTGGTTCTTTAGTGTTTTTCATCTGTGCCTCCCGTGTGGTCTAGTGGTTAAACCACCGGTCTCAGACCCAGAGGTTCTGAGTTCGATTCCCAGCACAGGCTACATGTTTGTGTTTTCGGTTTTATTTGTTGGTGGTTGGGCTTGCTTGTCTGCCTGGCTAGCTACCTCAATCTTATCTAAATATAACGCCATACCATCAATGATTGTAGCATTTTTTCATAGTCAAAGTCAGTTAATTAATTAATTAATTTTGCTAGCTAGATATAAGATAGTGCTTCAGTAGTTGAGTATCACGGGTGAAGTGCGCTTCTAGGGTAGAAGCGCACTTCATCACTTAACATCAGGTGAGGTGAAAACCAAGTAATACCAGTAAGGTATAAAAAATATCAAGTGGGTTATATGCTTGTTTACCAAATTAGTTGAATAAGAAAATTACAGCCTCGCGATTCTCATGAATGGGGTAAAAAAGACAAAACATAAAATTGTATAAAATACACTTTATTATACACTATTTAGATATTATTACCATTGCACAAAAACACAATCGGTGATCTTATCACTAAAATACAATTTCTTCCAGGCAACCTTTGCATAGACTAGATAAAGTAGACAAAGACAAATTAACTATTTAAATGAATATTTATAATAAACACTTTTAGATCGCCCGAAATTGTTTTACAAGTAGGGAAAACATTTTCCAATTAGGACGCCTTTTAGCTGTGTAGAATAAGCACAAGAAACTGCACAGTTTTGCAAAAGAAACGTCATTTACAAAAAAAAAGATTACAATATCATCATCATTATCCTCAACTGTGCCGGTAGTAAATAGGAAATCGTCTTACCAGAGAGCCTGTGACTGCTCATTTGTAGCAAATCGAACATTGCCTCCAGGTGTTCTGGCAATGCTCGCTGTCGCCCCGGTGCATCTAACAGAACCACCTGGAGTTTGCTGGACATAGAAGGCTCTACAAAATAAAATTTAACACAAGTTATTCACCAAACAAAATAAATAAAATGTGTGTACAGAACATAATAGACACTTACTGGCGTTCTGGTGATGCCACGATTGGGTCGCTGGATTTCTCCAACGCATAGCCCATCAGAAGCGCACGTCGTGCTGCTGACGGCCTTTGCGACGCATTTAAAAATTGAGGGGAATCCGCCCGTGATCCTTCCGTTGACACGGATCGCAATCGAGCTACTCTAAAAATATAAAAGTATGTTATAAATGTATAAACTAAAGATCACCAATAATAAAAAAAAATACTTCGGTTGATTGACTAACTTTAACAGGCACATAATCTTCAATAAAATAATTTACTTTTAATTATTCAAATGCAAACAAAAAATAATAAATATTTTAGTTATAACTTTTTTGCTGTTTGTACTAGTGCGTAAATATGGCGGCCGTAATTTGCTCATTTTTTTCTCTTACTTGAAATAATTTACATGATAACATTGTTTACAACTATTGATATGTCTAACCGTAAATCAAAAAAGGTTGCTGATGAAATAATCTACATATTGATATGTGTTTATAACCACTTTTATCAAAACAGTAGTAAGATATGAAGAAAATTACGGCACATGACAACACACAATGTTAGCTAAAATCAGATGATCATAATTTTTCTTGCTCTTTGTTTTATCTAAATTGCCACTTTACCACGCCACTATTACATTATAAAAAATCTGTATTAAGTTTCCAGTAAATATAAATAAGCATCATACGAAAACTCACCTTTTACGTCGAGATATCATTTTAACAACAAATCCAAAACAAATCACAACAACACAACTTTCACCAATATGGCTGACGTCTCAGAAAAAATCACAGACACTTTTGTTTATTTTTTTTTCGATATTATTTTGTTCCGTCCGAATCCCACAAGCGATGCTATTTTATTCTATGCGAACCATAGAAAATTCACAGCCAACCAAAACTTGTATACGGCAACTCGGACCGGTGAAAATACTTCGACCAATCTAAGCGAAGTCTTATGAACCGGGGTGCGTACACACGACACGCGGGGCATTCAATTTTTATGTACCGCGGTACGTTCATAGGACACTTAAGGGGTTAATGAAGCTGAAGAGATTGTTTTTTTGTTTGAACGCGCTAATCTCTAAAACTACCGTTGAAAAAATATTTATGCATTTGATAGCACAATTTTTGTGGCAGGTTATTTAACATTACGCTATGACTTTTAAAAAAACTTTATATGAAGAACGCGGATACGAAGTACTAGCGCATTCGGGCGACGCGATGCGATACTGTGGGATTGGAAACGGCTAGCCTTTTATATATTTTTTGTTTTATTTGCTATTTTCATTGTTTTGTATGTTTGTTTGACGGATTCATTTATCAGTTTAAGAAGACGTATCGTCGGTTAAAGCCTTTTAATATACACGAAAGCATAGAAAGAGATTTGTTGAGTGTTACAATCCATCAGGTTATAATGCGGCTTTTGCGATTTGTTACATTCTGTTTTTGAAAATTGTATTTATAAAATTGCTTTTTATTTTAAGTCATTCAGTAAGTTAAATCTATTCAGGGTGACAATAAGTTTAGATTATATATTATGTAGCCATACTTCAAAGCGTGCGTGGCATCATAGACCTCAAACACGTCTGTGCTTTATGTGTAAATTTCATCGTGACGGTGGGTGTACATTACGACATATTTATAAATGTCTAAATTTGGAAAAAAACGTACGTACATTCGGCCAACATTACGCACTTCTCGCTCATATAAGAACGAGTCTGACAGAGGATCGTGAGTGAGCCAGCGTTGTCCCCCCAGGCACCGGCGCACGCTGCCGTGCGCGTTCACGCCCTACACCAACCAGCTGCCGCGGGAGCCGCGCCGCGCGCCCGCCCGCCAGCGCGTGCCGCCGCAGGCGCTCAAGGTACGCCCCCCCCCACACCCCACACCCCACACCCGACACACCACAGCGGCGCCGTACACACACTCGCGCCGACCGAGGGTCTCCATACACGGGCTGCTCGGCCAGGTAGGCTACTCTTGACGCAAACTCAATCTCAATACAATTTCAATGCGATTAATATGTATCGATATTGGGATAAGTTTCGCAATTTCGGAACGCCCCATCTCGATAATAATTTGTTTACTCAATTTCCACGCAATTTAATTCCAATGTAGCGCTATTATCGCTTTTAAGAGTGCCATTTGATTTTTTTAGATTTGGGATTGGAAATTGATTATTGCGATTGTGTTTCAAGAGTAACCCACCAGTTAGCCAGTGATCGATATACACGACCCGCTCGAGCAATCGTAGTGAAACTGCCATTTCACCGAGCTGCTGGCCTATGCAGTCGCAATCGCTCGAGCGGTTCCGTGTATGATCGTAAATAGAAAACTGTATTTCACTATGCGGTCGCAGCTTGAAGAAATCGTCCCGACTGCTTCGAGCTGCCCGTGTATGGCTGCCCTAAGAAGCGCTTTTTGACATTGTACCGATTGAACAGTTTTAATTGACTTAACGACTCGAGGAACCTACCGGTTTCTCATCATCATCATTCAGCCTAAGGCCTCCTCAAAAAATCTCCACAAATACCGGTTTTGTGCTCCTCGCATCAGCGGCTAGTCGCACCCTTCACCAGATCATCGTCGGTCTGAAATTCTCACCTCGTCAAATCATTCCAAATCAAATTTTTGCTTACAATGTTTAGTGGTAAAACCCTTAAATACCTGACACGTCCCATATAACCTAAACGGTTAGTATTGGTAGCTACCCCATAAATACTATACTGTAAAAGCTAAAACGTGGCTAACGACGACGCTCTCTTTACAATCACAAAAAAATTTTTGACTGACTTTTCTTTTCTTTGTGAAAGGTCATATTCCTTATTTATATTTTTCTAGTTTTTTCGGTCGTTTTACCGGTCAGTTAAACCTGTTCAGTAAATAGTCACAAACAGATTGCCAAGATGACACTCAGAGGCGTCCATTAACGTAATGTTTACCCAATCTCTATAATTTTTCATTGTAAAAAGTCTTTAATCATTAAGAACTCATTTGGAATGAAAAAATATAGGCACTAAGTAATCACTAAGGTTAATTAATTTCTCTGAGTGATCGTCTAGTCATTGATTGACAAAACTATTGACAATCAGAACCTGCGAGTCTATCCGTCCGTCTGTATGTCTAAGATTTTGTGGTCATTATGTTTAGTTTGATTTCAAAAAGGAATAGAAAGAATTTTTTTGGTTTTATAGTTTGCCGATTGCACTTGCCATAAGATGACACATAAATTATTTCATGAACTGTGGTTTATGAAATAATCTACGAATTCAAATTTCGTACAAAGATAAAATAAAAGAATATGAAATAAAATGAATGATCACAAACACTATGTATGTGTGTTTGTTTTGAAAATTTTGTTTATATGTTTGTTTCTTATCCAATCATGTATGTATGTTTGTCTGTTGTTACCAATTTTAGTGCAAACAACTTGTAACAGAAAGGGTTCAAAATATGCCCATGAGTAGGACTCGAACCCCGCACCTTCTGGTAATCTGGGTCATGTGCCCTACATAGTCTTTTTTTCTCAATTGGCCCTCCCTAATAGAGTTCAGAAATCAGTTTCTTCAGTTTAAAATTAAATACTGAACATGTTTAATATATGTATTTTCTGGTATCAGCGGTGCCTGTCACAGCCTGCAACACGGCTCCGGTTCTTCATGGTTCCAGGAAAATCTTTAGTAAAAGGCAAAGTGGGGGGAGGGGAAACCAGAATGCATGTGTGGAGGCGCGAGGCGGAGGCGAGGTATCTCTAGGCTTTGTTTACAGCAACTCATGTGAGCATTGTGAATCATGTGAGCTAAGAAAACGCTTCCTCTTGGTATATTTCATAACGAAGTTGGCATAAATAAAATAGAGTTTATTTGACAACTCTTTGAAATGAATCCGCTTTGAGATTTATCATCCCAAACTTACATCGAAGTTATGGAATGTTTTTGAATGTGTCTTATTTCGTTTTCACGTTTATGTTCTACCTAAAATAGACATCCTTGTGTACGCTCAGCGAATTATATACTCTTAATAATTTTAAACAACAATAAACAGTGCTATATATTTGTCGGTCGATGTATCCGCTTCAAATATTATTTGCTTATCGTTAGCATAGCACGTAGTCACTTTGTTTTGTGCACTTGTTTGGATGCTGAAATAATGATTTAAAGTTCGGGTAGTTTATATTAAAATTTAATTTATTTAAAAGCGCTATTTAAGCGTATCACGTTGTTGGTAAAATGTGACACAATTGTAGCGGGAAAAAAAACGGTTAGGATACCTCGTCTCCTCCTTTGCGCCCCGTCGACTCCTGGGGTGGAGCAGGCCGCGGGCTGCAGTGACAATGTATGTGTTATTTTTGCTAGTTGGGCGAGCGGCAGAGCGGCGCGCGTCGTAAGGTATCGGCGCGTCTGCCCGCGAAAGCGCGTTTACGAACCAAAGCGCGTTACGCACCTCGGTAACACCTGTTGATTCCGCACCGATGGGAACATAGACAAACTGATATATTATACTTCATTTAAAACGCTAGTTACAGAATTATTTAGTGGCGATACGATTTTAATTACCAACTGTTCTCGTATTTTCAGTATATACAAGCAATTGTACTCATAACGAAATTATAATTGTTTTATAACTTATTCTCATATTATTTCAGTTATTTCAATGGAAAATCATAATTAATTAAAATTATTTTTTCGTGTTGTACTTTTTATTTTTGTTACTTTTGTTTCAAGTGACGAATTCCACTGTCAGTTCGGAATCAACAACATTGGCACTATGACAATCCTCTCAAGCAGTGCCAAGTTATGACAAATCACATGTTTCTCATTAACAAGACAAAGTTATTTACTTTTGAATGACTGAATTGCTACTATGTCATTATCACCGCCTTGCATACTAAACCAGTAAAACCATTATCGAAGTAAATAATAAAAAGGAAATCTCAATGTCAACATAAATATAGTTATTTTTATCTTTGTCTCGTTATGACTTCTTAAAACTGAGCTCGTTAGGCTGTCTAATAAATGCCCATGACACCCGCAAGACCAAACAATCGTAGGTTTCTAGCCGAATGGTTAATTTTTTTTATCCAAAATGAGGATATGTTAATCACAATTGCAAAAGTACTAGCAGAAGTTATCGTCGATAAGTTGGCCTCTTTATTATTCGGTGATAAAAAGGATAGGGTTGCCAGACGGCCGGGAAATCCGGGATTGTCCCGGAATTACGCGTCTCGTCCCGTGTCCAGGAAATACATTTTATAGTCGATTTTGAATAGAATAAAATAGATTTATTTATTTCAGGCAACAAACAGTGTACAATATGGTAAAATACAAAGAGACCCATAGAATGTATACCTAACAGATTAACATACATTCAAATAATATATAAATTAAAAACTATGCTACACGTAAAGACGTGCTACGCAGCAATACCTACCACTAGTTTTTTTTTTGGTGGATAGGTGCATAAGTTAGTTTTTACCTTAGATATAAAAGCATGTTTGTAAAACATTACAAGTAAAGCGAATTACAAAAATAATTTATCGATCTTCATATATTTTTATACCGACCGAATTCGTAGCCCTCGAATTGTCCCGGAAATTAAATGTCTGTATCTGGCAACCCTAATAAAGGGGTTCGAAACTTTTTGTATGGAAGCTGGCATATCGACCCGCCGCCATTTTGATTTTTTTTTTTCGAAATCGCGGCGCACGATGAAAGTGGTATGTATGGGTAGAGGACACATAGAGGAACAAAAAATGTCAAGTAACAGATACCCTAAAGTGTCACGTTACCGAGATATTTGGAGGTAAGAGGTTGTTTATTGTAAGAGAGTAGGTTAGTACATTACATACCTACTACTACTACTAGAAGATGATACACATGATAACTAGTACCTACTATTATTAACTATTTGCCTACTAAATCACATCGCATCGCAAATATCGCAATAAAACGCTATAATTATGTCAAAGTATCTCCCGCGCGCGTTTTGGCTTTCTTTCTTTCATTTTGCTGTAATTAATAATAATAATTCGGCATGTAACTATGTAATGTACTTTTTTTGTATGTATTGTACCCACTCTCTTACAGTAATAATAATAATCAACCCTGGAATGACTATTTGAATATAATCTGACGCCTATAGACACATAAGTATATTTTTAATAATTGTCGTTGTACTCATATGTCGATCTTTACCTCCAAATCTCGATAACGCGACACTTTAGGGTTCCATGTTACTTGACATATTTTGTTCCTCTATGTGTCCTCTACCCATACATATCACTTTCATCGTGCGCCGCGATTTAAAAAAAAATCAAAATGGCGGTGGGTCGATATGCCAGATTGTTTCAATCCCCTTTAGTCTTAGAGCATTAAACCAACTGAAGACGCCACTGACAGCGTTTCCCTCTGCCAAAAGTGTATGACCGCCGATCATATCGGTTATATAAAACTAGTTCCAGCGTCATTTGCAAATCACAGAGCACGCGATAAGACCTGAGCAAAAAATTCCAAATTGCAGCGTGTTTTCACGTAAAAAGCGATCAGAAACGTCGACTGTACAAAAGGATAACGTTACTTTTACTTACGTTAAATTTGCAAAAATCTGAAAAAATATTGTTAATCAATCAGTGTTGCCACTAAAACGTCAAGTTGCAACTTTGCGTAACTTTTAAAGTAGAATGAGCCAACATTGAATTACAATTTATATTTCACGTTCTATAAAGTTAAAACTGTATTTTTACTATAAATGCTTATTTAATTAATGATAGATCACTACTTATAAATTGTAACTTATTGTTTTTCCAGATTTTTTTCAATTTAGTTGCATTAAAAATTCTCAATACTCTGATACCTGTATGTTTTTAATCGGTCTACTTCATTAATATATTATATTTACGTCCCGTCACTTACCCCGAAAATAGAAAATTTTAATTTAATTACATTGGCCACACTGCAACAAAGTTAGAGCTGCGACAGTACAAATACAAAATATCGATATCGACTTCATCATAATGTTTATTCTGGCTATTAAAGGAAATAATAATATAGATAAAGAAAAAAAAACAAATTATTAGAGATCGAAACATACTTATCTCCATTTGGAGAAAAGGTAGTGGAATATAAAGCGGGCTTCGTAGTATTTTCGACTAAAAAATTAAATGCAGTACATGCATAAATGGTTTCTGTGGGGAGCCAAATGACAAAAGTACCAAAACAGTCGTGGTGGCTTATTGTATGCATCAAAAGAAGTTATTGATTTTTGTCGCCTTTGTGAATGAAAGATCCGCAAACACTTAACTGATGACAAAAAAATCAAAAAATCTACCTACGTTACCTTCAAAAAAGAATTGATCTGCGTTATGGAACCATGAAAGTACTATAGGTACATGTCGTTCAGTTTTTCGGTTCCTCCTGTTTGAGAGGCTCGGTTAGATAGGTAGCAAACTATTTTTCCATAATGAAAGAATAAGATTGCAGCTTTTCTTAAAAAAAAACAATTCTCCTTGGAATGGAATCAAAATATATAAGATATATTTTGCAGATTCTGACTTATCCTAATTAATAACTCTGTTGATTTTAACGATAACGAAAAGCAAAGTGTCTATCTTAATTAACCATACTGAAGTGCCTAAATTAAAAAAAATGTTTTCTCATTTATTATTGGCATCGACAAATTTAATCGATAGTGTCAAGCACTATCGATGTTTACATATAGTTGACGTCAGACTTGTGCACAGACAGGTTATCCCTGTGTATGAATATATGATCGTGTGTCTAGCTTATGCTAGTGTTTAATAATTTTGTCGTTTGCGTGCGTAGCAATGTCATTGAAAAATGCATCAGTGTGAAACTGTATTTGTGTGCGTTGCCTCGTCCCCCGCAGAAAATAGCAGACTTTTTTTTATAGAAATAAGTGCGCATGGCCTCTCTGGTTGGTTCAATGCTCTAAGCCTTTAGTATTACATTTGTAATGCAGCATCAATAATATCTAAAACCGAATTTACTCAATTAATTTCTTGGTTATTATCTAACCTACTTTCGCAATTTTAAACCTAGATCTTATGAGATTAAGAGACTGATCGAATCTTGCCCGAGACAACGTCTTTTTGGGTTGGATTTTAATATGAAATAAAATAAATTTTTCTCATTTTAACAATAACGGATCCTGCTTCTTAGAGTAAAATGAGCAATCCATTTTGATACCTTTAATATCTAACTAATTATCTGTAAAAAGTCTCAGGAGTCCAAATTAATCTATAATTATGACTCGTAACAGTATTGTTGAATTGCTGTATATGAACGAGTAGTCTGGTGGGAGTCATAGACACTTGGACACTAAACAACTGCAACCGACGATGGTGGTTTGTATGATTGCCATTATCAAATCCATTGTACTACACCGAGGCAGACTTCACGATGTAACGCTCTATGGTAGCAGGTTCGATATCCGTACCGAAAAATAAATATTTCAAAGGCGATTTTTAAAATCTTTCCGATGTTCACAGCGCGCGTGCTGCATGCTCTGATTGTTCGCTTTTTCTGTTGTTATGTCTTATAAGAAGTCATTTTAAGCTTTCAATACGAGTGGTATTAATAGCTCAAGTGACAGGCATAATATTAAAAAAATTAAAATGTAGAGAAACTGAAGAGATTGTCCAAGATATAGACATTGCAAAGAAATCGAATAATCAGAGCGCGCCAGCGTTGGTAAAAGTTTTCAACTAGCAATTTGATATGTTGCTTTGACATTGTTTAAATTATGTCGTGCGAGTCGACAAGTTAAGTTTTCAACTAGTAATAATCATCTGTAGGTTTTCACTAGGTATACATGTCTATTTGTAGAAAGATTTGTCCAACATTGATTTCTAGTTTTGTTTTTAATTCCGGTAACTTGTTTTAATGTGCTACTATTTGGGATTATGTGTTCATATTCGCCGTTGCAGATATATCATCTGTCTAATGGCAAAATATTTGCAATTTGCAAATATTTTGCCATTAACATTTATAAAATAAAAAATAAGCTAAGGAATCGGTAGCCTTATATTATTATTGTAAGTTATTAACAATATGCGATGTTGCCATAGTCATTATAATGTTGCACATATCTCATTTTCTACAGTTGCAATTTCTAGTGTATCACAATCTTAAAACGGGGCTTAGCGCTAAGTCTTCAGTAAAGGTATCCTAGGCAACGTCATCATGTAAACGTCCCACTGCTGGGATCAGGCCCCCCACAAGAACAATACCACATAGGGGGATCAGGCCGTAAGGGCTACGTAACCCTTCACGCTGGCTCGATACGGGTTGATGGTTTTAACGACTGATATCTTATGACAACAACCAACACCAAAACGGCGTAAGGTACTCCTAAAACAGGGGTCTGGAGATTTTTATCTTATCACCTATCCGGTGCGCCGACATTAAAAAGTTGCTTAACTGTCGTCGATTCGGCAGAGTCCATGCACCACGGGCTGACTACATAATGTCTTTCTTCGGTGACATAACGCCTAAGATTCCTTTACTAAAGTATTTGCGTTAATCACCGTTTCCATATAGTATATCTAATGTATGTTTTGTGATTATCAAACCGTCCAATGTTGCCTATAAGTTTTTGTTGCAGTGGCCAAAGAGAAATGGGAGAAAGAGGAACAATAATTGAGGCGAATTAGTAATAATAATAAATTTGTAAATATAATATACAGTCTTTTATTAAACATAGCATAATTAAGTTATACATTAAGACAATATTGTCGCTAGTACCTAGTAGTGATTAAGCTATACAACATTATTTATTGCAGTTTTAATTAACTTTAAATATACATAACATATTTATACAATACAATATAATATAACCTTAATAAGAAATGGTTTATACTAGAGCAGATATTTAGTTACGCGTTTGACGGATAAGTATGAATCGCTCACGTAATTGCGAGATGACAAAATAAAACTTTTCAAAACACAGCCCCCAATCAGAATCGAAAACCGCCTCTATATAATCGCCTCGTTGCTGGGACATATAGACCACACGTTATATAGCGTAATGTAACTACGTACTACGTTTATGCATCTCGAAGGCATTAACTCCTCAAAACATGTTTGATAAAGTCTTGTGGTAAAGGTCCTCCGTCACAATGGGATCGGAACACGGAACGACTTCGACAGATTCATGACACAAAACAAGATCCAAAATGCCGCCACGATTGTTACAGTACTTCAAGATAAATAATGGGCATCGGATAACAGCGGAAACAATCGTAAAACATTACAAAAACAATTTTTAAAAAACACTTCTAATTTCAACTTTATCGCAAACAAATAAATATCTATTTATTTATTTATTTATGGAGTACACAACAGATGATAGTCAACGTATTGTATTTTTAATAATACCATAGTATATAATAACCATGCCATTGGACCATTAATGTATTGGTAAAAAAAACAATAAACCCTTTCAGAGGAAGAAATTTAAACGTGGAAAGCCACTGAACCCTCAGGCACGACAAATTACACTACCTTTACTGCGTGCATGTAGCGGGTATGTTCAAAAAGCTGAAAATGGGTATTTTCTAAAAGTCCAAATTCGAGTCGCTGACCACCCACCGACAGGTGAGGCGAGACCCACAGGTCCTCGGCACTAGAACATCGGTCAGCGTTAGTTACAGGTAGGTCGCAACGCCTCCCTCCATCGCCTGCCTAGTCAAAGCATCACAATCTCGTCGATAAATACCGATCGTCAAAAAGTTAACGTGATATAGCGTATGATTATTAATTAGCATAACAAGCACGGTACTCAAGTCTGTGGGTGCTTCGCGGTTTACTCTCTACAGTGAGGAGTAATAGTAGATTAACTACTAAGCGGCCTCGTCGAAGTAGCCATCCAACTGCGTCGCGATCTGGAAAACAAGTATTTACTTGACTGGTACAGCGTAATTTAGTTTTCATTGGTTTTCAATCTTATTGCAATCACATAAGGTCTATAATATGGTGGCATGCATATTGCCACTACTGTGAGGCCAGCGCACACGATAAACAGTCCTCTGCGTACATTTTTGTCCGACAAAATTGGTTACCTACTTAAAAATGTATCGCGTAACGTACGCGGCGGACTTCGGCCACGTCTTTATTGTAATGGGCCCCATTCACGGGTACTCATTTAACTACTTGGATTGCGTGGCATCGCTACGAGCGTTAGATTTGCAAACATTCCAAATTCCACAAATTTGGAGTGATGGAGTTGCGTGAAAGAGTGGCCATTAATGGAGGCTAGGCCATATAACTACGTGGATTGCGTGGTATTGCTTCGAGGATTGGATTTCCAAATATTCCAAAATCCATATCTAATATGGACTGATGGAGTGGCGCGAATGCCGAATGGAGTGCCATTGAATGGGCCTTTAGTGTTATTTTATGACGTCTTGGGCCTTTAGTGTTATTTTATGACGTCTGTCCTTCGTCTACGCTGGCTTCAACTTAACTACGATTAGAATAAATTGCTTAACTCCAAAAATCTGATTCATAGATTGTCGTTCTATTTCTATGTTTGAATGTAAGTACCTGGATGACCGAGCTTTGCTCGTTATTTTTTTTTAATGTTTTCTAAAAATGAAACCTAACTAGATCGATTTATCGCCCCTGAAACCCCTGCATACCAAATTTCATGAAAATCGTTGGAGCTGTCTCCGAGATTCAGATTATATATATGTATACAAGAATTGCTCGGTTAAAGGTATTAGATAGATAAATAAAGGAAAGAAAATAATAATTAAATGATAAGAAATTTACAAAAACACAAATGTTGAAAAAATTTCCACGAGCAGGATTTGAACCTGCACCCTTCTTTTTTGGCTTTCAAAGTAAAAAGTAAATAGTGTTGAATAATTTCGGCGGGCTGGTTAGAATCACGATAGTTCAATTGGAAGAACACCTGATATACCATACCGGTATGTCAGAAGGGTGCAGGTTCAAATCCTGCTCGTGGAAATTTTTTCAACATTTGTGTTTTTGTAATATGTTTCGCAACAAAATTTGCGTTAAAAATTATTTAAACATTTGATAAGAAAATTAATACGGTAAGCACTGACCTGCATGGGCGTGTACTTGACGTACTTGTCGGGGTTCTTGGAGAAGGGCAGCGCGGCGTACTTGTCGTGGAAGGCGCTGGCGAGACAAGGTTACATGCATTATTTCAGTTTGTACCCAAAGTCTTAGGTGGAATAAACAAGTATAAACTTAGACAAATGTAGAAGTGTGACTTTAAATGATATTGTAGAAACAACTAGTGTGTTATGAATTTATGGGTCTGACTTATTGTAAACACGTTTTCTTTGATACTAAATATATATTTTGTTTATAAAATACGACAGTTTTTTCATCATGGTTCAACTTAACCGTGACTACACTTTTGCCTTTTTTTGGTCGGCGCACCCTTAAGCAGAAGCAGTCTAGATGCGCAGGATCCAGCAGCAGGATCCTGCCGCACACCGCTCACCTGCCGACCCGCAAGTTTCACTGAGGCACTGGCTACCTCATCTCTAGCTGCCGGAATACAACAATGCTACAAACATTGATGCTATGGACTCAATATTTAGATAAAATGGTGATAGCTACCCAGGTGGCCAAACAAGCCCTATCACCAACAACATTTACGACCCGCTGGGTATCGAACCCGAGACCTGGATCTGAGACCGATGGTCTTAACCACTAGACCACAGGCGGTTAAATGATGCAGACTTTGCAATCACGAAGTAAGGTGCAAGTCCTACCACACTATAGTTTGTTAATTAGAGCTTGATACCTGTGACAGAAGTCATCAAAATCGAAGACGTGACTTTGCAAAAGCGTATGAAATTAATTGACTATATTAAAATAACATTATTATTTATAATCCATCACTTAATATACTACAATTACTTTTGTGATTCTATTTTATATGTTAGATTAGGTTTATCCCAATAAACTCCCGCATAACCCAAAAACATACAATAAAATAAATATACTCTTTTACAAGGTCATTTGTTGGGATTGGTCAGTCGTTGGGATAGTACACCAAGTGAAGTTCAATTAATATTCAATAACCAATCAATTAAATTTAACTTCACATTTTTTATTCTAGCTGTATTCATCACTTTGTTAGTCTTTATTTATTTTTCTTGAATATATGACGTTTTTACAGAACTTCTACAAATTAGAAAAGAAAATCAATTGGCACATTAGATAGGAACAGTACTTCAATAGAACAATGATATTCAATTGATAACTTCAATTATCATTTGATGCAATTATCTCAGTATTGTCCCAACGCTAGGCATGCCAATTTGAGATCTGTCACGGGTATCAAGCTATATTGAACAGACTATAATAGACGGAATGCTCTCCCAGCACACGTGTTTTCTCCTTCCTTCAACCACTACTACGTAAAGTGCTGCTTGTAATTTAAAAATGGGGAAGATCAATCAACTTCTAGCACGTTTTGCTCCCGTACCTGTAGCGCGGCAGCATCGCCTGCCGGTTGCCGTGACGTCACCGTACCTGTAAGGCGGCAGCAGCGCCTGCCGGTGGTGACGTCACGTACCTGTAAGGTGGCAGCAGCGCCTGCCGGTGGTGACGTCACCGTACCTGTAAGGCGGCAGCAGCGCCTGCCGGTGGTGACGTCACGTACCTGTAAGGCGGCAGCAGCGCCTGCCGGTGGTGACGTCACGTACCTGTAAGGCGGCAGCAGCGCCTGCCGGTGGTTACGTCTCGTACCTGTAAGGCGGCAGCAGCGCCTGCCGGTGGTTACGTCTCGTACCTGTAAGGCGGCAGCAGCGCCTGCCGGTGGTGACGTCACGTACCTGTAAGGCGGCAGCAGCGCCTGCCGGTGGTTACGTCTCGTACCTGTAAGGCGGCAGCAGCGCCTGCCGGTGGTGACGTCACGTACCTGTAAGGCGGCAGCAGCGCCTGCCGGTGTTGACGTCACGTACCTGTAAGGCGGCAGCAGCGCCTGCCGGTGGTTACGTCTCGTACCTGTAAGGCGGCAGCAGCGCCTGCCGGTGGTGACGTCACGTACCTGTAAGGCGGCAGCAGCGCCTGCCGGTGGTTACGTCTCGTACCTGTAAGGCGGCAGCAGCGCCTGCCGGTGGTGACGTCACGTACCTGTAAGGCGGCAGCAGCGCCTGCCGGTGGTTACGTCTCGTACCTGTAAGGCGGCAGCAGCGCCTGCCGGTGGTGACGTCACGTACCTGTAAGGCGGCAGCAGCGCCTGCCGGTGGTGACGTCTCGTACCTGTAAGGCGGCAGCAGCGCCTGCCGGTGGTGACGTCACGTACCTGTAAGGCGGCAGCAGCGCCTGCTTGTTCCCGCGTTTGAGCGCCTCCCGCAGCTCGGGGTCGGGCACGCTGTAGCCGCGCTGCGACCGCGTCATCTCCTCCCACTCGCGGTTGAACGACTGCAACGCGTTACACAGTTTTATACACGAACGAGGAGAGTAAAAATGTCATAAAATTTCTCGCTATTTGATGACTAAATAGCAAATAAATTTGCACTAGGTAGTCTGACGTTCGCAACGCTTGGCTACAGACGACTGACCAAAAATATGCCACTGTTCGTTAAATATTTAATAATAAAAAAAATTTAAAATATATGATAATAATATAATGGAAACTATATTTTCTATCACCAAAATTTATATTTGTCATCAAGTTGTATCACCTAATAAATAGATCTATCGCCACGAAATATTTTCGTTCTCAGATAAACAAAAATTGTTCCCAGGTATGAATTATCAAATTAATGTTAATATATGTGTAAAATAAGAGATCGATAACCAATAAAATTATATTGCATTACATGAATATAAACTTCGTTCTTATAATAACAGTTTTGTTTCGTCATAGTGACACTATCTTATATTTCGATATTAATAAATTTATTAATAACTTTACTTTGACGTCAGATACTATGTATCTTTCTAAGAAATGTAGGACTCAGATAGCTAATTTGTTAGCTTTTAATATACATGATACAGTTATATGTGGTATAACTAAGTCTTTTCATTATAATAACTTAATCATTAGTAGTTCTACTAATGCAACTTTTACAACTAGTAATAAGGTTACAACCTCAGATTTAAACTGAGGTCTAAGACAAAAGCTAAGCCCACATCCATTACTATTATACATCAAAATATTCAGGGTTTGGCTGGCAAGGACTTAGAATTAGAATTGTTAGCAAAAAGTCAGGTAATTCATGTATTTTGTATAACGGAGCATTGGTTAAGAAGTCATGACACATCGTTCCATGTGAATAATTTCCAACAAGCAAGCGCGTACGTGCGAAGCTCAGCTATTCATGGCGGTTCTCTAATATTAGTAAGAAACAATATCAAATACAAAAATCGCAACGATATTGTAGACCTATCAGTGGAGCGTAACATTGAACTATCGTGTGTGGAGTTCAATAGTTTTGTAATAGTATGTGTATACCGACCCCCATCGGGCAATTTCAATATTTTTGAATCAGTAATGGAAGACGTACTTAGAAAATTAAAATTAAAAAAGAAATTTGTTTTAGTATGTGGAGATTTTAATATAAATATTTTAGAAAACACTTCAACGAGTGTTCGTCTTCTTGCCATATTTAAATGTTTTAATCTTTTAAATTTATTTCTCGAACCCACTAGAATAACTTCACATTCTGCCACTTGTCTCGATAATATTTTTACAGACTATGACCCTGTTTCTAAGTCACTCATTAGTAATCTTACGTCTGACCATTGCGGTTTGAAGGTGACCTATGATTTTGATAATAGGGATGAACCAAAAATAGTGAACTGTAAACCAGTTACAAAAGAGCGAGTGGAGTGTTTCAAAAATAGTATAGCTTGTAAAATTGATGCATTACCCTTTGTACAAGATGATCCAGATGTACTTTATAGTAATCTTTTTAACTTAATCAAGACCGAATACAACCAGGTGTTTACACCAAAAACAATAAAAATTACTCATAAACTTAAGTTCTGTGACTGGGCCACGACTGGTATATATAAAAGTAGAAATAAATTGTATGAGCTATATAGTTTAAAACAATATAACCAAAATGTTAATTTTACGGAATATGTAAAGAATTATTCGAAAATGTTTAAGAAAGTGTGCATAGTAGCAAAATCTAATTACATTAAAGAAAAAATTAAAAAGTCTAACAATAAAATTAAAGCCACTTGGGATATTATAAACCGTGAAACAGGTAAATTTAAACCACGGGATAATACTTTCACTTTAAAAGTAAACGACAACTTAGTTAATTCAGATGCACAAATTGCTAATATTTTTGATGATTTTTTTGTAAATATACCTGTAATAACAACGTCAAATTTAGATTCATCACCAGAAGCTGCACAAACTTTACTCAAAAAATATGTACCAAAATGTAATCTTTCCTTTCAATTTAAATACATTGATTCAATTAATATTATTAAAACATTCAAATCACTTAAAATGAAAAACACGAGTGATTTATGGGGTATATCTATTAAAGTAATTAAGGATATTATTCATTCTATTGCACCGTATCTTGCTGAAATTTTTAATAACTGTGTCGATAAAGGAATCTTTCCTGATCTTATGAAGTTTAGTAAAGTTATACCTTTATTTAAATCAGGAAACAAAGAAGACCCCAGTAACTATCGGCCCATTTCAATATTACCAGCGCTAAGTAAAATCTATGAAAAAATTATACTCGAACAGTTGATGACATATTTTAACACAAACAACCTTTTACATAGTAAGCAATATGGCTTTACTAAGGGTCGTTCTACTACTGATGCAGGTGTTGCTCTAATAAAACATATATTTGATGCCTGGGAGAAGTCTCAAAACGCTCTTGGAGTTTTTTGCGACTTGTCCAAGGCTTTCGATTGCGTTGAGCACCGGACTCTGGTGATGAAGCTACATTATTACGGTCTTAAAGATTTTGCTCTAAATTTAATACAGTCATATCTTAGCGCTAGAACACAAACTGTCGATATAAATGGTACTAAATCATCTGGTTCTCATGTAAAAATGGGAGTTCCACAAGGGTCGATTCTTGGTCCTTTTCTATTCTTGATTTATGTTAATGACTTGCCATTCTTTGTAGAGAACTTCTGTGAAATTGTATTATTTGCAGATGATACTTCACTCATTTTTAATGTAACTAGGTGTAGAACTAATTATGAAAATGTAAATAAAGCTCTTTCAGAGGTACTCCGTTGGTTTACTATTAATAATTTACAGCTTAACGCTAAGAAAACAAAATGTATTAAATTTATTTTACCAAATGTCAGAAATGAACCAACTGATATTAGAATAAACGGTGATCAATTAGAATTGGTAGATTCTACAGTCTTTTTAGGCATAACCCTTGACTCAAAACTTCAATGGAATCCTCATATGTCGAAATTGGCCGGTAAACTCAGTTCTGCTGCTTATGCCATTAGAAAAATTAGGCAGTTAACAGACGTTGAAACTGCTAGAACAGTTTATTTTAGTTATTTTCATAGTATCATGTCGTATGGCGTCCTACTGTGGGGAACAGCGGCTGATATTGAAACTATATTCATTCTACAGAAACGAGCGATAAGAACAATCTATAAACTAGGATCACGAACTTCCTTAAGAAATCTTTTTAGGGAGATTGGTGTCCTGACAGTTGCATCTCAATATATTTATAATTGTATAGTTTTTGTACGTTGCAATATCAACTCCTTCACTAAACATGGTGACGTACACAATTTCAATACTAGAAATAAGACAAAACTTGTAATGCCACTGTTCAGGTTACAAAAGGTTCTTGGTTCTTTCTTGGGGCAAGGTATACACTATTACAATAAAATACCAAGTACTGTACTAGATTTACCTTTAGATAAGTTTAAAAAACATGTGAAATCTTTATTACTCATAAAAGGTTATTATACAGTGAAAGAATATTTAGATGATAAAACAGCCTGGTTATAATAAAAACACATTATACTCTATTTGAATCATCATAATAAAATTAATTTATATAATTTTTATACTGATATGATAGCCTTTATCAACAGTGTCCTACAGATAACAAACAGCGTTGCGTTAAATAGATCACTAAGTTTTTATTTAGAGTATCTTGAGTGTGTCATGCTCTCTTTACTGTCTCTGCGGTGGTGGCGTGTGCGTCGGGTCGTTACGTTCCCTAAAATATGGTTGAGTGAAGCGATGGCTGATTCATATGTCATACTCGTGAACGGGAGCCGCCTGTGGAGGCTGGTCTGCTCACGCATACTTATCTTATTTTTAGTATTATTCACTATAATTTGACTTTGTTTTTCTTAAACAATTTTTTACTTTTACGATAGTACTGTAGTGGTACTGTATGACATTGTGGAAATTGCAACTGTTACCTGATGCAAATTTGTTAACGTATATTTTTTATTTTGTGTTTTTTTTTTTTTTTTACATGTTGTGGTTGTCTTTTTTGTGTTTATTGTAATGGAAAGTGTCCTGCTATGATAGGGCATTTTCCAATATTTTTGACGCTGTAAGGGAGAAAAGAGCTGGACACTTGCTGAGTTTCTTGCCGGTTCTTCTCAGTACAAGATCTCCCGCCCAGAGTAGACTTACGAACCGTTGGCATAGTGACATTCATAAGAGCTACTTGTAGCCTAAACTGAATAAATGTTTTTGAATTTTGAATTTTGAATTTTGTTAATTAATAGGTTTATGTTTGGTTAGGTTTAGGTTTAGGTTAGGTTAGATTATGAAAGACACGACGCACGAGCCGAGTGAGCGAAGCGAGCGTGCCGCGGCAGCGGCCGGCGAAGTGCCAGAAAGCCAATCTTTCAAATTGGGAAGTTTGCAACATTTATTTGGTACTAGACCTTATATCTCAGGATTTTAGGTGATTTATTGTGGAACTGATTTTGCATTGTTTGGTGACTACATTTTGGTGACAGATCTACTATTTTGAGGACAAACCCTATTATTTAAGAAACACAAAACTAATTAAATTGGTGATAGCTTAAATGATACCCTAATATAATTGGGGTAATTTTTTTGTCATGTTATTAAAATGAAATTATTAAATCAAGTTAAACCTTCTACAAAAATGGAATGGGGAAGATCCTATTTTATGACGTCAATTAGGATATCTTTTAGATAGATTAAGACTAAATGCTTCAATCAATAGCGTACTAGATTCCCTATGAGCGCTTGCAAAACGGTACGCGACTGGTGTCACGGGGCCACAATGACTTTTGTAGCGATCACAGTAAATATTAAGTACAAATATTTTGCAACCTTAAGGTGGTGCCGCGCGGAATTTCGAAAATTTACGTGTTTTAAGTCACTGGTGCTAGGCGCTGAATAGGTCATATACATTAAAAGAACTAGTGTAGGTTAGCTTGATCCTTTCACAAGGCCATGGTTGTCTTGGAATTTGAAACAAATACCCAGAAACTTTGTAAATATAGCACAAATTAAACAATGATCCGACATCAAAATGTTTGTATTCATATTCCGCTGGCCACTGTTGTCTTATTTTTCAATTAAAAAATATGAATATGAAAATATTAAGACTTTTATTATTTTTTACCCAAACGCCTATGATTTAACGAAAGTAAACATTGCTCTAATTAAATCACCAGCCTACTCTGTACAGATGTTAGTGTGCGTGCGTATTCGTAGACGTGCGCCGTTGTCACACCACTGCCACGCGCCGCTCGCTCGCTATCATAAAGAAACATGAAACTCGCAGTTTTGCGTCCGCGCTGCACCCCCTTAACTAAGGGTGCGCCGTCCGTAAGTGACAAGTGTCATATATTTTATTTGAATAAATATGGACGACCACATTTATTTGATGCCGCGCGGTCATACTATTTTTTATATTTAACGTGTTAATCTGAAATATAAAAAATTTAAAAACTGCTCGATAAATCGAACATGTGAGTCGGACGATTTATAGTTTAGACCATTGGTGGCATTTTTGTTCCGAATCTCTAGTACATTATTAATCGAAGACTAAGGGTATGTTCCGATATACACTGCGAGCACTGTCCAGTGCTCTTACTGGTGAGAAATTTGTTCCGTTATAGACTGACAGTATACTGCCGCAGTATCCTAGGGAAACATGACGCCATAAATCGTCGCCATTTTTGTACTGTAAGCACTGGTATTTACGAGGTAAGGTGCTCTGAGTGCTTTGATCACGTGATCAACAGCGTCCAGAAAATAATGGCATGGATGACAGTATACTGGATTGCGTTCCGTTATAAACAGTAACCAGTATAGCTAACTATAAAGGAACGGCTTCGCAGTATACTAAATTAACGTCACACCTTATAGTGCTCGCAGTGTATATCGGAACATATCCTAAATATTACATTTTTTTTTTTTAATATAGTAAAAGTACATTGGTGATCAGCTTGTGACTACCCAGCAGGTATGTCGACTGTCGTAAGTTGTATATAATATTGGTTATCTGACCGCAAACTTGTCCTTGAGTATCTGCCGGTCCTTGTCGCGCAGCTTGGCCGGCAGCGGCTCCTCCAGCACCGTGTGGGCGAGCAGCTTGTTCCAGCTACACACAACACGACCTAGTTGTTAGTATTAGAATAGCAACAGAAACAAATAGCAAATATAAGTATTCATCCGTTCGGTATGCTTTATCGAAACGTTATCAATAATCCTGTATTTATCACGCAAACAATAACATTTAAACTATCGCAAGTTTAATTAAAATTGGACAAAATTCCAAACAGTAACTCGTGACACCGTCGAGTAATCATCCATACATATTTTTTTAAAGTAACTAGTAATTTATATTATAATGAACTACTAAAAATGTATGACTCTAAAAAAACATGGGGTCCTTAAAACGAGGATTGGCAAGGTAAGGACGACGAGACTACTAAGGCAAAATCCTGAGTAGCGACCAATTGGACAAATTCATTTCAATTCATTTTTGTAAGGGCGTGAAAGCGTGTATGTATGTATGTATGTATGTATGTACAACAACAGCATAGTGACCTCTGCAGGTAGGCGTTCTTGTACTCGTTGATCATGTCGCGGTAGTTGGTCTCGCACTCGGGCTCCGCCAGCATCAGCACGTCCAGCAGCCCGCTGCGCTGCAGACCCTGCGCACAGTCGCTCTCATCATCACCACCTCATTTATATGTTCATATTTATTTATTTGTTACATGTTCCGTTGTGACATGTTTGTTGAACGCCTCGATGGCCGAGTAACAGAGCGCTCGGCTTGATACCCCAAGGTCCCGAGTTCAATTCCCAGGTCGGGCAAAATGTATTTCGGATTTTTTCGATGCATAGCCCGGTTTTGTGATCACCGACCCGCATTAAGCAAGCGTGGTGATTAAGCCATTACCCATTAATTGTAGCGATGGCTTGATATCAATGATGGAGGCCTTTGCCCAGCAGTGGAACAGTTATAGGCTGTTTACTTTATTTTTTTACTTTTTAAATGTACAAAAATACAACAGATGTTTACCGAACGAACGAACCTTGAATGAATTGAATTCTTGAATGAACGAACCTTTTGAGCGCCACAGACATGTATAGAAGACAAACAATTTTGTGCTCCACACGCCACGTCTTTTATAGAAGACAATGTCCAATTAGAACGTTTATTATTAAATATACATAAGCTTTTCTTTGTTTATAATACCTAAAACCCTAAACTTAAATATTTATTTCAATAGAGGCCTTTGTTTATTTTAAAAACAGTAAATTATTCTGGCATAATATATATTAGTTTATATATTTGTAGCGTACATAGATTTGTCGAAATTGCTTGGCGCTCGAAAGGTTAAAGCTATAAAGTAGGTAAAATACATGACCCTGTAAGAGTATTGCAGACATAAAACACAATCCACTCTTGGGGAATTTACAATATTCCCACTGTTGGAGCACGAGCTTTATTTATGGATGGAAACCGGCCATAAACCACCACGCGGGCCCAGTGCAGTGCGGTGGTTGTTAACTCCTAATGCAGCCGGGACCAGCAGCTTTCAAAGCACGAAGCTCGAGATGATAAATTTAGTCGTCCATCCGAGGATCGGCTTTTGTGAAAACTGCTTAAATTTAACAATCGCAGACCGAGCGCGTTAGCCGCTGCGCCATTGCGCTCCTCCAAAAAGCGTCTATTGTCGTGAAAACAAGACAAATCTAGACAGATACAAATTGAGACCACCAGTGGTAGCTTTATATAAATATTGAATTGTTATTGCAATAATTACTGGATAGGTATTTTCTTATTACGACATTGTGCCAATCCATGTATTACTCATGATTTTGTATTTGTCACGATTATCTAGGACATCTATGATTGCATCATCTTTTTTTTGTTCTATGTACTAATTACGAATATGGTAACGATGTAATATTTAATCTTCATATTTATTTCTAAGACACTTTTGACAACCATTGACTTGTGCAGTTCACAAAAACATGAATTTATACTTTTGACTTTTAATTCTTTAAATTATAACTTCACACTACCCAACTCTTCGTCTAACATACATCAACTAGGCAAAACATCAAGTTGTCTTACAAGCTTAACCTTAAAAAAGGGCTCTATCGATATATACGACACCATAATTTTAACTCTATTACCTTAACATGAGGACGAAAAATTTTAACATGCTGTGCCCATTAAAGGGTCAATTCCTTCACTAAAATGTTAACTAAAACCTATTGTCCATTTTTTATTCCTACTTTCTAAGAGATTGATGGAACACCGCCAAAGTAGTAAGATTTGGGGGAAACCTTTGCCCTTAGATGAAACGAAATAGGTTAATTAAAAGAAGTTTACTTTATGTTTTTTCTATGGTGTACAATAATAGTACATTGTTCACCGAGAGGAGAAAGTGACCGATTACCGTCGAGGGTGTCGTTTGAAGCCCGAGCCGTAGGCGAGGGCTTTAAAACACCCGAGATCGGGAATCGCAGTTTCTCTCGAGTGATACATAGTGCTTTATACTACACCTGATACTTTATCAAATTTACGGTAGAAAGTACGTCATTGCATATCGAACAAATATGCGGGGAGAAAACGCATCTGAGCGGGAGAGAAAAGTGTATGAAAATCCATTTCTTACGTGGTTTTTGCGTTTTCTCCCCGCATATTTGTTCGATATGCAATGACGTACTTTCTACCGTAAATTTGATAAAGTAACAAGGTACTTTCCAAGCAGGTGTAGTATAAAGAATATTTCATAAACATAATGAGTGTGCAGGTGAAGGTTTACCTGCAGCAGGTACAGCGTGTTGTTGAGCAGGAAGATGGCCTTGAGCGCGTCGGGGTACTGCTCGCTCTTATTGCGCAGCGTGAAGTTCAGCTGCGCCAGCACTTTACCTACGGGGGTATGCTGTTCAATGCTAAATACGATCTTTGAACAGTACACTATAGAATAGTAGTGTACAATGTAATTTCTTAAACCCTGACTGCTTCAAGCTGCCCGTATATGGCCGAACCAAGATAATATTTTTACTTTTTTATATCTTACGAGTAAGCACATCACGTCCCTTTATCATCTCACCTGATGTTAAGTGATGATAAAGGCTAATGGTAAAAGCGCACTTCACTCGGAATCCTCAACTATTGAGGCACTGGCTATCTTATATGTAGCTGCCAGAACGCAATAGTGCTACAAACATTCATGTTATGGCGACTTATTTAGATAAGACGGTGGTAGCTAATGCGAGTGAGCCATACGCGGCGAGCCTACAATGCCCTACGTATTCAGTACAACAATGCGGTCAGCATGCGGCTGGGGCTGCCACGGAGCCGTAGTGCGTCGGCTATGTTTTTATAGCCCAATTTTACATAATATATTAAATATCACAAAAAAGTTAGAAAAAACGAAAAAACTTCATTTATGAAGAACGCAAATACCAAGTATCAGCGTATTCAGTTTTTTTTTGAGAAAGTTTTCCGATTGTCACTTAGCATTTTTAGCTTCACCGTGCTTATTTGGGGGAAAAAGAAACAGGCAAGAAACTTAAAGGGTTCCTCAAACCGTGTCCAGCGCCGTCAGAGATTTTGTAGAGGGGCCGGCATCACGCACGTCATGCGTGTCCCCGTGCCCTACTAGATTCTCCGAGGTGTTCCGGGGAGTTGCATTGCAGGCGCGGGCGCGCGAGGCATACGTACGCATGTAGATGGCCAGCAGCGCGGCGTTGCGGTGGTGGGTCGCGCGAGGCATACGTACGCATGTAGATGGCCAGCAGCGCGGCGTTGCGGTGGTGGGTCGCGCGAGGCATACGTACGCATGTAGATGGCCAGCAGCGCGGCGTTGCGGTGGTGGGTCGCGCGAGGCATACGTACGCATGTAGATGGCCAGCAGCGCGGCGTTGCGGTGGTGGGTCGCGCGAGGCATACGTACGCATGTAGATGGCCAGCAGCGCGGCGTTGCGGTGGTGGGTCGCGCGAGGCATACGTACGCATGTAGATGGCCAGCAGCGCGGCGTTGCGGTGGTGGGTCGCGCGAGGCATACGTACGCATGTAGATGGCCAGCAGCGCGGCGTTGCGGTGGTGGGTCGCGCGAGGCATACGTACGCATGTAGATGGCCAGCAGCGCGGCGTTGCGGTGGTGGGTCGCGCGAGGCATACGTACGCATGTAGATGGCCAGCAGCGCGGCGTTGCGGTGGTGGGTCGCGCGAGGCATACGTACGCATGTAGATGGCCAGCAGCGCGGCGTTGCGGTGGTGGGTCGCGCGAGGCATACGTACGCATGTAGATGGCCAGCAGCGCGGCGTTGCGGTGGTGGGTCGCGCGAGGCATACGTACGCATGTAGATGGCCAGCAGCGCGGCGTTGCGGTGGTGGGTCGCGCGAGGCATACGTACGCATGTAGATGGCCAGCAGCGCGGCGTTGCGGTGGTGGGTCGCGCGAGGCATACGTACGCATGTAGATGGCCAGCAGCGCGGCGTTGCGGTGGTGGGTCGCGCGAGGCATACGTACGCATGTAGATGGCCAGCAGCGCGGCGTTGCGGTGGTGGGTCGCGCGAGGCATACGTACGCATGTAGATGGCCAGCAGCGCGGCGTTGCGGTGGTGGGTCGCGCGAGGCATACGTACGCATGTAGATGGCCAGCAGCGCGGCGTTGCGGTGGTGGGTCGCGCGAGGCATACGTACGCATGTAGATGGCCAGCAGCGCGGCGTTGCGGTGGTGGGTCGCGCGAGGCATACGTACGCATGTAGATGGCCAGCAGCGCGGCGTTGCGGTGGTGGGTCGCGCGAGGCATACGTACGCATGTAGATGGCCAGCAGCGCGGCGTTGCGGTGGTGGGTCGCGCGAGGCATACGTACGCATGTAGATGGCCAGCAGCGCGGCGTTGCGGTGGTGGGTCGCGCGAGGCATACGTACGCATGTAGATGGCCAGCAGCGCGGCGTTGCGGTGGTGGGTCGCGCGAGGCATACGTACGCATGTAGATGGCCAGCAGCGCGGCGTTGCGGTGGTGGGTCGCGCGAGGCATACGTACGCATGTAGATGGCCAGCAGCGCGGCGTTGCGGTGGTGGGTCGCGCGAGGCATACGTACGCATGTAGATGGCCAGCAGCGCGGCGTTGCGGTGGTGGGTCGCGCGAGGCATACGTACGCATGTAGATGGCCAGCAGCGCGGCGTTGCGGTGGTGGGTCGCGCGAGGCATACGTACGCATGTAGATGGCCAGCAGCGCGGCGTTGCGGTGGTGGGTCGCGCGAGGCATACGTACGCATGTAGATGGCCAGCAGCGCGGCGTTGCGGTCGTGGGCCGCGCTCAGGGCCGCCGCCTGCCGCGCGTAGCCCGCCTCCGCGCTCAGCGCCGGCCCTGCGCACAGCCAAGGCGTCATCAAACTCAAAGTTAAAGTCAAAGTCAAAAAACATTATTAAAAAAAAAATCATACAAAATTTATTTAACACTTTATAAATAGCTTGCTTACTTCTTAACTGATCTTTAATATTTGTAAAATATTATGATCGGATGTTAGTGACGCTAGTTGTTGACATTGAATGGGCGCCTTTGGCTTTCAAAGTAAAAAGTGTTGAATAATTTCGGCGGGCTGGTTAGAACCACGATAGCTCAATTGGAAAACCACCTGACCCGGAATGAATAGAATAGAATAAAAATATCATGTTGATTTGCATGTTTTGTACTGACCGATGCAGTGCGCGTGCTGCGCCAGCTGGTGGCAGTGCGCGAGCGCGGCGGCGGCCAGCTGGTGCACGGTGCCGTCCACGGCGCCCGGGTTGCAGTCGCCGCGCACGCCCCTCCACCCACTCCTCCAGCGCCTTCAGGCACTGGCGGGCACAACGAGATCACTCAACACTCCAAATTCTCATCAGCTTATAAATAGGCAAATTTATTTATTTGTT
>CAUJAO010000150.1:0-29368 GCA_963082485.1 Eudonia mercurella
GAGGAGCTCGATGGCGCAGTGGTTAACGCGCCCGTTTAAACAACAATTAAACTTATTAAAATAAAACTACATTTATAAAGGATAGAAATGATACAAGTCAGCTTTGGGGGGGTGTAAAGCTGAAGTCGCTCACCGCTTGACGAGGGTCTTCTCGGCGTTGCCGACGAGGCTGTCCAGCAACTGCGCCACCACCTCTGCTTTGCAGAACGATATCACCTCCGGCAGCTTGCTCTCCGGGAACGTCGCCTGCGGTTACAACAGGTGCGCTATAATATGTGACTAATGCGCAAAGCAATCAACCTGATTTTTTTGAAAAAGGTTATGGTACTTTTTTTTTTTTTTTTTTTTTTTTTATTTATTTAACAAAAACCACAGCTCTTTTATAACATAAATGGACTTAATTCTAAATAATACAGCCAATTACAGTTTTACTTTGTTTAAATTGAGAGCAGTTTATATCCGTGTGCTTGGTGTGAGTGATGTGTGTGTGTGTGTGTGTGTGTGTGTGTGTGTGTGTGTGTGTGTGTGTTTGTTTTAAGTACCATACGAGGACGTAGGCCTGAATACACAAGGCACATCCGAGGACGTTTTCAATCCGAGGACTTTTTTGTGAGTCCTCGGTTTGACTTGACTACTGCATCGTACTCTACGTGTGATTTTGAACCTTTCTATATACTTAATAAGGAAAAGTCAAGAAATCCTCGGATTGGTCTTGGAAATTTTTGTACACACCCCGACAGAGTGTGAACACCAGGCGGCGCCACTATCGATTTATACACACTTGCTATACACATGAGTCATGTATGTTGTACTGTCTGAGGACTAATGTGTAAATTTTACACTCAAGACCTCGGATTAGTATCAGTATCTGACAAAGTGTATTTAGGTCCTCATATGGATAGATTTTCACGTCGTTATCAAAGAGTGTTGTTTTTCCGTCCTCGTTTTGTAAGAACAAGGAATGTAAGCAAAGTAAGTATTTTTTAAATAGATGATCATAACTTTTAATGCAACCTTCCTTATCAAAGACCTCCCTATTCGAGTGGCTTGCACGCCGTTCTCTGATGTCACCATCTCCGAGGTCATCATATAGAAAAACGAACTTTTTCTATATTGTCCTGGATCTAGGTTGTTGTGGTACCCTCGTTGTTCCTGATTTTCATAAAACAATTTAGGTTATCAATTCGGTTGTACCTATATGTTTTTTTATGTGTTTGTTCGCGCATTTATGCACCGATGTGGATGATTTTTTTTTTGATCGATAGATATTTTTCCCGACATGGTTGCATTTTTACAAGCTTTTATTTAGTTTCATTCACCTGTCCCGGTGTCTGTAATCAAATCTGCAAGTTAAATATGATCCACTTCCCGGTTACCGATTGAGCTAAAATTTTGCATGCATGTGTAAATCGAATGACAATGCAAAATTATTAATACATCTTCATCATCATCATCATCATCATCTACAGCTGATCTGATGATGAAACCGGAAGGTGGCCATAGGAACTTGGTTGTTAAATGACACAACCCCATCGAGTTTGGACTCGTTTGATCCGTCTTGACGAGAACTTTGGTGCTAAATGGTAACTAGGGTCTGATGATGGAGCTGAAAGATGGCCATAGGAACTCGGTAATTAAACGACACAACCCCATCGAGTTTGGGCTCGTATGGTTCGTCTTGACGAGTACTTTAGTGATAGATGGTAACCAGGGTCTGATGATGGAGCTAGAAGATGACCACAGGAACTCGGTAATTAAATGACACAACCCCATCGAGTTTGGGCTCGTATGATTAGTCTTGACGAGTACTTTGGTGCAAGATGGTAACCAGGGTTTGATGATGGAACCGAAAGGTAGCCATAGGAACTTGGTAGTAAAACGACACAACCCCATCGAGTTTGGACTCGTTTGATCCGTCTTGACAAATACTTTGGTGCTAGATGGTAACCAGGGTCTGATGATGGAGCTAGAAGATGGACACATGAACTCGGTAATTAAACGACACAACCCCGTCGAGTTTGGGCTTGTACGTTCGTCTTGACAAGTACTTTGGTGCTAGATTGTAACCAGGGTCTGATGATGGAGCTAGAAGATGGACACAGGAACTCGGTAATTAAACGACACAACCCCATCGAGTTTGGACTCGTATGGTTCGTTTTGACGAGTACTTTGGTGCTAGATTGTAACCAGGGTCTGATGATGGAGCTAGAATATGGACACAGGAACTCGGTAATTAAACAACACAACCCCATCGAGTTTGGGCTCGTATGATTCGTCTTGACGAGTACTTTGGTGTTAGATGGTAGTCCTATTAGAACTACTTATGTATTTTATGTATGTGTATTTATTGTAGTTTACGTATTTACAATACACATAATTATATGTTTATGTATATACAATATTTATGCATGTGTTATACTATACTTACATTTAAATTATTTATAATATATCTTATTGAATAAAATGTTATCTTTGCACCACCCTAAGGTTGTCTGGTAGAGAATGCCAGGCATTAAGTCCGCCATGTAATATTTGCTGTTGCTTTATATGTTGCAAAAGTTTAAATCAATAAAAATAAATAAATTTGATGGATTAGATGGATGACCCAATGCTTAGGTGAGCACGTGCCGAGGGCTGAATGGTATGAGGGTGTATAAACATGTCATATTGCTAACGTTGCGCCTCAGGGTACCAGGTGGAACCCTGTTGTACTGAAGCCCTTATACCCCTACAAAGGACCTCTGGGGATGGACCGTTTTTGTCCTATACTCGAGGGAATAACATGAACAAAAAAGAAACTACTACACAAAGAAAGAGACGTTTAGAGAAGGCGAAATTGAAGCGACAGGAAATGATTGCTATGAAAGCGATATCCACAAGCGACATTGCTTCTTAGAAAAAAAAAGTTTAGCACTAGCTAAACATAGAGAAAACGAAAATATTAAAAAAGTAAAAATAAAATTTAAAAAAAAAACATTTTTAAAAACAAGCTTTTTAATATGCAATACGAAATAAACTAGCTGGTTAGGTACCCATCAATAAACAAGCATCTCAGACTTCGGAGATATCCTATGGATCTCTTGAATGACGAACAGTACACATATTGTGATTAGTTAATGTATTGAATACAAATGAAAGTAGTTGGTAAGGTATTCATCAGTGGACAAAGGATCGTGAACTACGGAGATACCCTATAGAACTCTTTAGTTATCAACAGTACACATATTGTGGTTAGTTATTGTATTGAATACGAAAGAAAATAGCTGGTTAGGTACCTATCAGTAGACAAAAGATTGTGAACTACAGAGATACTCTATGGAACTCCTCAATAAAAAACAGTACACATATTATGATTAGTTATTGTATTGAATACGAAGAATAGTAGTTGGTTAGGAACCAATCAGTGGACAAAAGGTCGTGGATTACTGAAATACCTCATAGAACTCCTCAGTGACAAACAGTACAAATATTGTGATTGGTTATTGTGTTGAATACGAAGAATAGTAACTGGTTAGGTACCTATCAGTGGACGAAGTGTCGTGGATTACTGAGATACCACATAGAACTCTTTACTTATCAACAGTACACATATTGTGGTTAGTTATTGTATTGAATACAAAAGAAAATAGCTGGTTAGGTACCTATCAGTAGACAAAAGATTGTGAACTACAGAGATATTCTATGGAACTCCTCAATAAAGAACAGTACACATATTATGATTAGTTATTGTATTGAATACAAAAAATAATAGTTGGTTGGGTACCAATCAGTGGACAAAAGGTCGTGGATTACTAAATACCCCTTAGAACTCCTCAGTGACAAACAGTACAAACATTGTGATTGGTTATTGTGTTGAATACGAAGAATAGTAACTGGTTAGGTACCTAGCAGTGGACAAAGGGTCGTGGACTACAGAGATACCACATAGAACTCCTCAGTGACAAACAGTACACATATTGTGATTGGTTATTGTGTTGAATACGAATAAAAGTAGCTGGTTAGGGGATCTATTAATGGACAAAAGATCTAGCCGTAGTCAACTAACAATCTCTTCGAACTGACACCCCATAAGTTCGCATTGTAGAAGAAACAAAAATATGTGATCAAACATCATAACAAAAACAAAAATGTATAAGTAATTGAAAAAAAAACAACGTGTTGAAAAAAATCTACGAGCGGGATTCAAATCCGCTCCATGACATGACGAGTCAGGTGCACTACCAACTACGCTATCGTGGCTCAATCCAACTCGCCGAAATTAATCAACACTATCTACTTTTACTTTATAAGCCAAAGGAGCTCTATTCAATGTCGACAACTACGTCATCAACATCCGATCTTAATATTTTTACAAATATTGAAAGATCAGTTAAGAATTAGGCAAGCTATATTTATGATAATTTACATATTATTTTACGCATATTTGCGAAATATTGTTGTGATTGAGCCACGATAGCATAGTTGGCAGTGCACCTGACCGGGCATGGGTGCGGGTTCGAATCCCGCTCGTGGATTGTTTTTCAACACTTTGTATTTTTCAAATTCTAATTTGTTCGCTCGTTGCTATTTGCGTAAAATTATATGTAAAGAATCATAAATATAGCTTGCCCAATTCTTAACTGATCTTTTGTAAAAATATTAAGATCGGATGTTGATGACGTACCTAGTTGTCGACATTGAATAGAGCTCATTGAACAGAGAGTCATGGGGTACGGGTTCGAATCCCACTCGTGGAAATTTTTCAACTCTTTGTCTTTCTTCTTACCATATTTACTTTTTATTTATTTAAATGTAACTGCATATAAAAGAAGAAATAAAGTATATAAGTTGCGAACCCCCCCGCCCGATCCTCTAAATGCCACTAAACATTTACAGAATACACTAAACACACACTAGCCTAGGCCCAAGACACCGTATTCGTAGAACAAGGGTACGACGAGCCGGTTCACACGCGCTCTATACCAGGTACAGACCTGGGCGCTTCTCCCCACCACCACGACCCGGTCAACCCGAGCCGAGGTCCGAGCCTTTAGAGGCGCCCTCGGGTTGATCCCGCCGATCCGATCCGAACCCCTCGAAGAATCTAGTAGGGCACGGGGACACGCACTAGTGCGTGATGCCTCTAGAAAACCTCAGAAGGTGATAAGTTTCACATGGCTTGAGGAACCCTTTACGTTTCTCGCCGCCCCCGAAAAAAAGCCAGGTGAAGCTGAAAATGCCATCAGCAAACTCTCCAAAAAAAAACATACCCTAAATATATATTTTTTTAAATCTTAGAATTTTTGTTTGTCCGTCTGTCTATTTGTTTGTTAGGTACTCTATCACACACAAACCGCTCAACAGATTTTGATTAAATTTTCTTTGTTAGAAAGCAGAATTATCTAAAAAAGTACGGTGTTACATCTAAATCAGTTGGGTCAGATTATAGACACAGCTTGACTTCTCTGTGGTACACCACCACCATTCATAGTGGTGTATACGAACTTCTTATGGTAAAAAAAATATTTAATATCCTTTATAATCATTTTTATAGCTCTTACGAACGGAGTCACGGGCAAATTTTAATTATCAACAACTAACTTTTTTTTAGAAGTAGCCGTTACTTAGAGTCACTACTAACTAACTACCTTTACCTTTAGGTTTACCAGAACTTCTA
Organism: Eudonia mercurella; assembly: GCA_963082485.1. Classification (NCBI taxonomy): domain Eukaryota; kingdom Metazoa; phylum Arthropoda; class Insecta; order Lepidoptera; family Crambidae; genus Eudonia; species Eudonia mercurella. Next base: position 5,657 of record CAUJAO010000150.1, read on the forward strand.
ACTGCCGGAACACAACAATGTTGATAACATGGTTGTTATGGCGACATATTTAGATAAGATGGTGGTAGCTAGCCAGGCGGAATTAGAACAAGCCCTACCGACCAAACCGAGCACAATCTGTACCCCCGCTGGGAATCGAACCAGGGACTGGGTTTGAGTTCGTACCACTAGACCACAGGTGCGGTAAAATTTCTTAAATATGTTAATATTTTTTATGACAATTCTACCACCAGTTTTACCGCCTCTGTGGTCTAGTGATAAGACCACCGGTCTTAGACCCAGCAGTCTTGGTTTGATTCCCAGCGGGGGTTCAATTTATCGCGGTGGCGCATTCTTAATTTAATACCATAAATATAAATAGGATAATTTATAATAAGGCTTCCCCGTAATATTTAAAAAAAAAATACGATCACTGATAGTGCATTTCGCCTCTTTAACACAATCAAAAATTTTGATCTCAATACGAAAATAGCAGTTCACATATACCCCAACGCGAGTTATTGTAAACTTCGCCGCGCCAAGTCGAAACTACTTAATCCTTACAATTACAAGTCCTGACTAGGTATGACTAATCCCTACTTCCATAAATAGATCAGAGAAAATAAATCTAAGCTTTTTACTATTAAATGTTACATTGTTATTACAATGTTAACTAAACCTTTAAGATTTAAATGTATTATAATATTTTTAATATAAAATCATATATTACGTAAGTGAAATAGGAATTATAATAAATTATCACAGAAGTTACCCGTAGACTGCTGTAATACTCGTACGTCCGCACCGTATTGGAGTCTTGTGTGCAATCTGCGGCTACTGCAATGCGTGCGACTCTAGTCACAAGCATCGCTAGGTTTCTTTGATAAACAAACGCCTACACTTCCACGCAACAAATTATTCGCGATTGGTCATTTTGTCAGCCAATAGTGAAAATACTGTGTTGGAGCATTAAAAAATAAATGTTCTCAGATGGTACTTCAAACATGTTATTTTTACACATTAGTGGTCCTCGTATTGTATACGCGGGACTCGGGAAAACGTCCTCACATAGTTTGTGTAAAGTCTAACACAAGGTCCTCGCATTGTACTGGGCTCAAGAAAAAGTGTGTGAAAGCGAGTCCTCGGATTGTCATGTCTAGTCCGGCCATTGGGTCCTCGAAAGGTTAACACAAACGTCCTCGGAAGGATGTCTCCATAAGCGTTGGCAGTGTATTTTAAGTCCCCGCATTGGTCAACGAAAGTTAATAAACAAAATGCTGCGATAACGCCACAAGAATAGACCTGTCAATTAGCAATGTATGTTCTGTTTCTTTCCATCGTATTAAAAAAGCAATACAACGTCATTAACATAGTTTTTGAGAGAGTCCTCGGTTGGGTGATATAAAACCATAGTCCTCGAAAGGCCGTCTGTACAAACAGGGGTGTGTGTGTGTGTGTGTGTGTGTGTGTGAGTCTGAATATTTAATTATAACTTATATTATACTTTATACTACCTTTTCACTTGTTAAGTATATCAACAATTAATTTTTTAAATTTACCTTTATTATTATGGAATAGGTCCACTGAGCAAAAGTGTTTATTATAAAAATTTTGCGTACGACAGACGACAGAGTTTTGATAATAATTTGTATGTGCAAGCGGTACGTGAAACAAAGACGTATGCCTAGTACGGACCCTAGGAGCTTGCAGCCTTAAGAACAGTTCCGTGAGCTCGGTGTTATCGATAACATTATGGCAGACATTATGTAGAAAGAGCATGTCCAGCACTTTTCTTCTATCTTCCAATGTTAAAAGCTTATGAGAGGAACACAGCTCCCTATACTCACCCGAGTATTTGAGCCTCGACCGGTAATTCAGATGTTTTACAAATTTTGTTTGTATCTTTTCGATATCCTGCTTGTACATAATATATTGTGCACTCCAGATATTGCTACAGTATTCAAGAATACTCCTGACATATGCAAAATATATTACTTTCAAGCAGTTGGTATCGGCGAATGGCCTACTCACGCGTAGGATAAAGCCTAAGTTCTTATATGCTCTGCTGACTATTTCAGAGATGTGCTCATTAAAAGAGAGCTTATGATCGAGGGTGATACCAAGATCTTTGACTAACTGTGCTTTCTTTATAGAAATATGGTCTATTTGATAGTCAAAGATAATGGGTTTTCTCTTCCTAGTAAAGGTTATGTACACACACTTGTTTGTATTAATTGTAATTTTGTTGTCTGCATAATATCTGTTTAGACGGTCTAAGTCTTGTTGGAGATCATGACAGTCAATTACGTCTTTAACAGAAAGATAGATTTTTGTGTCGTCTGCGTACATGAGATAGTCAGCAAAGTGAAAGCACTCTCCCACGTCGTATAAGTAGGCCGCGTAAAGCAGAGGCGACAGCACAGAACCCTGTGGGACACCGGAGGGTATCTCCACAAAGTCGGACCGATGTCCACCTACGACTACAGCCTGGCAGCGATTTCGAAGGTATGACTCCACCCATCTCAAAAGATCCCCACAGATCCCAAGCTCACATAACTTCCGTAAAAGTATGGTGTGATCTACACGGTCGAAGGCTTTTTCGAAATCCGTGTAGATCACATCGACTTGCGACCCACCATCCATTCTTTTTAGAACATAATCTGTGAATATGGCCAAATTAGTGTTAGTGGATCGTCCCTTAATGAAGCCGTGCTGTTGGGATGGGATACCTTTGCAGATAATCGGATACAGATGATAGTGCGCCACCTTTTCCAGTACTTTGCTTAAAGTGTTTAATATTGAGATCGGGCGGTAGTTCTCAATCGCTGATTTAGTGCCTTTTTTGTGGATGGGCATTATATGTGCTGTTTTCCATACTTGTGGAAAAAAGCCCTCATGAAAGCAACGATTAAACAAACAAGTGATTGGGGACGCAATCGTTTCAGCACAATTTGATAAGAAAATCGGTGGAATGTTGTCACTGCCGGCCCCCTTGTAATGGTCAAGGTTTTTGAGAAGCTTCTCCACAAAATCAGCCTCCACGTGTATAGAGCATAAGGGGTCCCCGTTGGCCACAATACCCGACAGATCACCCAGCTGACAGTTTGAGGGTGTACCAAAGTTTTTAAGGAAGAAATCATTAAAAGCTACACATGTTTCATTTTTATTGTTTAAAATTTTATTTTCGAAAGTCATAAATTTGGGATATCGGGTATTATTACTTTTCTTACTTTTTACAAATGACCAAAATAGTTTAGGGCATGATGTTATATTTTTTTCCGAGAAATTTATATAGGACCTAAAACAACTGTCCTGCAAACATTTAACTTTACTCTTTAGAATATTGTTTTCTAAAGTTTACGCGAACACTACACATTTAAATGAAATATAAATGTAAAAAGTAATGTGTAAAATAAACGCGAGTAGATCCGTAAAAGTTGTTTCATTTAATTGCTCTTTAGAAAACAATACTGGTTGTATTATACATTACACATACGAAACACTTTATATAGTTCTAATCGTGTGTACTTAAACTTTGCAGTATTCAGTGTTCGCATTGAGAAATAAAGTGTTTCATTTTAGTGAGCTATGTAGGACCACAAAACAGTAAGTACAAAACAGTAAACTCGTAAAGCTGTCCCATTTGTAGGTGCTAGAAGGAAGCAAGAGAGATGTTAAAGATACAAACGTTCACAACGAAAAGTGGTTTAATATCTATACTAATATTATAAAGAGGAAAGCTTTGTATTTTTGTATAATTGTATGTTTGCAACGAATAAACTCAAAAACTACTACCGATTTAAACAATTATTTTACCATTAGAATGCTACATTAGCGCTGAGTAACATAGCCTATATAAAAAAAAAGAAATGCGGTACGAAGTTAGTTGTTTTATAATTTATAAATATAACAGCAAGCCTAGCATGTCAAACTCAACCAGTACAGTACAAGTAGAAAATATGGATGGCATTGAAGCAGTGCCATTTGGTGAAAAACGAGGAGAGTAAATGTTAATAGCCAAACAAAATCTCGTTTTCGTTAACGTGATCGAATGGCGAACGAAATTCGTACTAGGCATTCAGATATAAGTTTAATTTAGTTTCTTAATACGTTATATACAGGAAAGACGGCTTTAAAACCAGTAAAGTATCCCACCTTGAGGGAGTTGGTGGCGTGCGCGCAGGCGGGCGCGTGGTCGTCGTGCTGCGCCTGCAGCCACGCCGGCACCAGCTGCCGCAGCAGCGGCGCCAGCCGTCGCCCGCACGCGCGCGCGAACGCGCCCTGGCACACCTGCCGGCACACAACCACACAGCCACTTCAATATAAGCCGTATATATATCGTAAGTAGACATACGAATTAAATTTATGATTGAAATAATCGAAAGAAAAAGAAAGAAACACACTAAATGTGTTTTCTATATCCATGACGTTTAATCGTACAAATGAATATAAAATCCAAACAAGTTGGGATTGATTTCAGACATCGGAACTATACGCGCGTATACGCACGACTAGCTCGCACTTAGTGTGCGCCTGATTACTATGGGACCTTGCACATCGGTCCGACCGATCGGGATGTATCGTTCGTATTCGTACGAGTCAAATTCGTACGAAAACGCTTCCAAAGTGCGGCTGGCATAATACACAAACTTACAGTGTGATACTAATATTATGGCGGTAGTGAAATTAGCTGCGTATGCTGTACACACTTAGAAAGTTGAACCGAATCGGCTCGTGCGACAAGGTGGCATATCTACAACAGGGATGGTTAGTCGCGCCTCGCGCTCCGGTAGTGTTAGCGGAAAGTGGATGGTGGGGATTAGGTCGTGAAACTCCTTCGCGCACTCTTCGAAATGAATCCTGTAGAAGACCGACAGACAAGCCACCCTACACCGATGTTCTAGACTTTGCAGCTTGGCGTCTATCAGGGCAGGGTCACCAATGAGTCTCTTAGCTCGTTTTTCAATCGAGTCCAAAGCAGCCAGATGGTATTTGGCTGATCCATCCCAAATTGAACTCCTTCTAAACGGCTGGACCGATTTGAATGAAATTTTCTGTGTGTGTTCAAGTGGATTCGAGAATGGTTTAGATTTACAATTGGACTCAGTAGGTGGCGCTGCTATAGGGGTCCATCATGGGATACGGTTGTTTTTAAGCAGACAAATGATTTGTTTGTTTTGTTGTCATGGAAACTGTCAAAGCGGTACGAAGTCCGCCGGTCAGCTAGTATATATATAAAACGCTTCGTTTTTATTGAAAACTTGATATATATTTGAATTACTTAATATTATAAGAATAGAGAGTTGCGCTTACCTGAGCAGCTTCTCGGACTTTGCAGTCAGTGTCCACAGCAACAATTTTGTAGAAATAGGCCCAGCTGGGCAGGGCTGTCACAACATCGTCTATATTGCTTTTGCCCACAAGTTCACTCAGCTCTTGCAGCGCCTACAGTTGTTTAAAATTAATTCAATGTGTAGATCTCGAGGTGTAGTGGTCACTGGTCATGTATTAGGGTTCTGTCTTAAAATGACAGATTTTTTATTATCTTACGGGTAAGCACTAGGCCTTCATCTTACTTGATGTTAAGTGATGATAAGGCCAAAGGTGGATGCGCACTTCACCTGGAATCCTCAACTACTGAGGCACTGGCTATCTTAGTACTACTTTTGTATCTCTAGCGGCCAGAATACAACAGATAATGATGTAGATATCTAAATTTAGATATTGACTATTGTTAATTGTTATGGAGTGCCCAAACATTTATGTAAAAATATTTAATATAATTGAGCTGTCTTAGGCAATAAAACACACTATTGCCTAAGACAGCTCAATTATATTAAATATTTTTAATAATGCCACAAAAAACCCACAAAAATAATGCCACCCCCATAATCTAATTAAAATAAGAATTTTACATTTTGTTTCAACAGTTACTCTGATTCATGGTAAATTAAGACCACTAGACTAACATAGCTAGAATAAAATGGGTATTTTTGTGACAACATTCATCAACATGCAACATTCTTGTTATTTCTGTCTGGATTTTGGGGATGATACATTACTGCTTAAAATGGCTCAATTAATGACACTATCAAACAAAATGAATCCACAAATCTTTATGGTGCATACAAAGAGCAGTTACTTTTTGTGGAGCAACATTTTTTTTTTAAATCATGTTAAAAAACTTACTGCTTTACCACACCACAAAGTTAGGCACTGCTTAAAACAGATGCTGTCACTTTTTAGCTAATACTTTTAGACAGAGACACAATATTTCAAACACATATTAGCCATTGTCTAACTTTAAATACTATTTTGTAGTACATATTTTATCATTGAATTAAACTGTAAAGTGGTTGCACAATAAGTATAAAATTTATTTAATTCATTTCAAGTCATGATAATTTTCTATGAATCATGTATGTTGCTCAATGTTAGAATTTCACATTTTTCAAATTTTTTGGTGAATACATCATTGGTGAATACGAAATTGATCTAATCAAAAAGTATCATACCATAAAGACATGATATAAAAGTTAACACAATTATAAAAGTATACCTTGACTTTGGTGATAGGATCTTTCTTGTTTAGTTTCTTAATGCATATAGAAAACTCAGGAGTCAGACCCTGCTCCAAGGCAGGCGTAGCGAGTGTGGGGAATAAGGCCGACATCATCTTGCCACCTCCAGCCAGCATGGACGGGTCCAGGCTGGCTGCATTGTTGAGGAGTTCTGCACTGCGACCACTGCTAGAAGGCTGCACAAAACACAATTATCACCATATTGAGATTGTAACGTTTAAATCACGTTAAAACTGTAATAAGCATTGTGAGAAACCCTAGTACTGCATGTGAAATAAATTTCACATTGATGTGTGGTTAAAAAATTTAATCAGTTTAAGTAACATTTTCGTTTATTAAAAAGCTTACTAAGAAAAAATAATAATGATTTTTTAGGACGGTAATGCGCTCTGTAGCATGCGTATCTTTCAAGTACCTTAGCAAATAATTAAATAATTTTCGTGGCACTTACACGGGCATTGTTTTTTGTACGTTGGCTTTGCTTAGTTTTTCCACCCATTGCGTTTCATTAATTATCAATATATTTACAAAGTAACACTTAAAATTTTAGGCACATATTTAAATAATATCATAGGTAATTAATGATTTTTGCGAATTTATTTCTGAATTTGGCGAAGACGAAGTTGTAGACTTCGTGAAATCTGACATTTGCTATATTGACACTTGTGTTGTGTCATTTTTTTTTTTTTTTTTTTTAGTAGTTCGTTCTCTGAGGAACCGGCTAAGGTCATAGACCATGCTGCCATGTCATTAGTTTCTTAATTTCATTAGTATTATAATACTAAAGATGATGATGAATGATGATAGAAATGAGAAATGAGAAATGAGAAATGAAAAATGAAAAATGAGAAATGATATACCCCCAACCCCTCGAGTATCTCAGTAAAGATGTGGGGCTTTACTAAGTCCTCGGGCGGACTTCTTAAGAGAATTTGAAAAGTGACGTTGCACTGTTTTGTTTCATTTGCCAACACTCATGCACACTCACGAACACTTAACGGTTAATAATCCACCATTATTTCACATTAATATTCGACTTAACACAAATTTTAGAAAATAAAACAAAACCGCAGACATGACTCTTCACTTTCCCGCCAAGAAGTCTTGTGTTGTGTCATCTGATCTGTCACTACTCACTGTCACTGCCGATGTCAATATTAAGGCAAAGACATTTCACTCATACATCCTTGTATTCAATAATTTTCTTTAGTGTATGGTTTCTAAATATGTAGCTATTGGCGAACGATTTTGTTTATTTATTTAAACAAACATTTTATTTGATTAACTTAATTAAACTCTTCTTCTTTATAATAATAATAATAATAATAAAAGCATTTATTCATTGCCACACAAAGAAAACAATAAATGTTTATGTGCCATATCCTATCAGAGGTTGGCTATCATTGAGGTTACAATTCATTAAATTAGTAGAGAGTGAGGTATAGCAGGTACTAGTTATTTTGTATTTGTAATGAGGTTTGGCAATAGTTCTATTTATTTAGGTATTTTCGCCTACCCTAACTATCCACTTATCAGAACCTTTGTAATATATTTTTAGATAAAAAGTTATCAGGCTAACCAAAGTAGCACAAGAAAGACTGTGTTGGTTTGCGTCAATTAATGTGATAGTTTATTCTGTCCTGTCCGAGCCGAGACTCACTCAAAAGCTAGGTGAAATCTCAACACCTTATTAAATAAGTATTAAAAATAAAGATTTTCATAATAAAACAAGCACTAGATCAAATTAAACTAAATATAACGTCCGAATGCAAGTCAGTCATCGAAATTGTGGATGAAATAAATTTCTTAGGTGTAAATATCGACTCACATCTAAATTGGAAGTTGCACATAACAAAAATTAATAATAAAATATCGAGCTACTGCTATGCTCTATCTATACTTGCGGAAACATCATCTGTAGATGTAGCCAGAGCCGCCTACTTTGGCCAAGTTTATCCTCTTCTTACTTATGGAGTTATTTTCTGGGGAAACTCTGTTAATGTAAAATCTACCTTTATACTACAAAAGAAATGCTTGAGAACTATTTACAGTATGTACTCTGATGAGACTCTGAGAAATATTTTTAGAGTCTAAAAATATTTTAGAGAAAAGGGTTATTTGACACTGACGGGTATTTATGTTTTAGAGATGGCTGTTTTTATAAAAAGCAATATTCAGTATTTTAAACGTAAAAGTACAAATAACTGTAATTTGCGGAAGAGACATACATATGACTTGGCTTTACCAAATATTAATAATGCCCTGTATCACAAGAGTGCCTATGTAACTGGTATCCAAATATTCAATCATCTGCCCACAGATCAAAAAGCCTCAGTAAATTTGAGTTGTTTTAAGATTAAATTAAAAAGATGGCTTATAAATCAAGCATTCTACAGTCTGACTGAATATTTTGGTACAAAAACAGCATAGCGGCTGTTTCTATGTATCATGTACCTACCTACTAAAAATTGCTGCCCGACTAGGGTAAATTGTTTGTTCCCATTATTATGCTCAACACCTGCTATGTATTTTACACAATTTTATGGCAATAAAAATTTATCTTATCTTATCTTATCTTATCTTAGAAAATAAAAACTTAATTCTGCGCATCATCATCATCATCATCATCAGCATCAGCTCTTTTATGTCCCCACTGCAGAGGCACGAGCCTTCCCTATGGGAATAGGGAATAGGGAGAACGGGCCATAAACCACCACGCGGGCTCAGTACAGATTGATGTGCATAAAACAGTATTGTATATCTAGATCTTTGTGTGTTGTTAAAATGAGAACTTGAAAACTTTTAGCTTAAATTTTTACGAGAATGTTATTTTTAAATATAGGACCTACGTTAATAAGATATGGGTAGGTACGGTAATGCCTGTTCTATGAAATGTTGGGACTTGTACACTAGCATTTTTTAAACAAAAGTAGATTAAGTTTTCCTTAACAGATCCTTAATAGATACCTCTTAATTGTTATGTCCGTAGATATGGTTGTTGTCTTACCTCTATTGGGACATGGTTAGTCGTTGACATTTAAATTGACTTACGTCTGCTCTTCTTAATTACATCACATTATATCGTTCGCCATAATTTTAATAAGATACGATGGCTTATTAACATTATGGTTGCAAATCTATGTGGATGCAAATGTTACTAACACAGTGTTAGTAACATTTGCATAATGTTACTAACACTATGGATGCAAATCCGAAATAAATGAATTTTATTTTATTTATTTTATTTTATTAACAAGAGTGAAATAAAAATAAGGTTGCGAGAAGCGAGTGCCCAGCAAGTTAGGTGGACATAAAAGAAAACGCACTAGCCGAGCGAGCGAATCGAGCATGTCGCGGTGACGAAGCGCGAGCGTCCAACGTTGCTGCTGCGTCACGTCATCAACACTGCGGCGCGGCGCCTGCGACTGCTGAGTGCCCAGTGTGAGTTTTGTTTTCTATCCGTACTCAAAATTCAAAATCATTTATTCAGTTTAGGCTACTAATAGCTCTTATGAACGTCATTAGGTACGCGATTCGGTTCGTAAGTCTACTCTGGGCGGGAGACCTTGTGCTGAGAAGAACCGGCAAGAAACTCAGCAAATGTCAAGGCCTTTTCTCCCTTACGGCGTCAAAAATATTGAAAAATGCCCTATCAAAATCAGACAAGCGAAGAAAAAAGAAACTACATCACAAATGAAACATTGTTCTGGTGTGACATTGTTAATGAAATTCCATCAGTGTAGATAGATAGATAGACTCTTTATTGCACACGGAAACATCAAATACACGAAAAATCTTACAGTTGTTGTGCACAAAGGCGGTCTTATCGCTTAAAGTGATATCTTCCAGGCAACAGTGGAAGACGGACAAACAAACTAACAAGTTTTCGCATTTACAATATTATTATTATTATTATTTTATATTATTTACATTTTTTTTGTTCGGAAGGATTTATAGCCGGAGTGGCTGAAAAAACCAAAATCGCTATAAGTAGGTATGCCTACAATATTTGAGGAATTCCCTCAATTCCTCAAGGATTCCATCATCAGAACTGTGTTCCGGTACCTGCCTTCTTTTGCTTCGTCATAGTCGCTTAACTATCTTAATCGAGATAATTATGTTATCGCCACCCGTGAAATACTTATCATTGAGGACTTCTGGTTATCATCAGTTACACTTCATCAAATGATACTTTCTGAATGCAAATGCTTGACTTATTGCTGAAAATACCAAAAACGCTATAGGTATGCCTACAATATTTGAGGAGTTCCCTCAATTCCTTAAAGATTCCATCATCAGAACTGGATTTTGATAAAAATGGGACCAATCTGGAAGTATATCCTTTCAAATGAAAAAGAATTTTCCAAATCGGTGTATAAATGACGGAGTTCTGAGGTAACAAACATAAAAAATAAAAAAAACATACAACCGAATTGATAACCTCCTCCTTTTTTTAAAGTCGGTTATAAATAGGCCTTTATCACTTTCCATCACAAATAAAAACACAAAATATAAAGGAAAATCACAACATGTAAAAAAAAACAATAAAGATAAAATAAATACCTAAATTAAAAATTTAAGTTTGCAAAACATCATTTACCGGTTTAATTTTTTTACAATGTCATACAGTACCTACTTGTAAATGTCAAAACCTGTCTAAGAAAAAAACGTATTCATTCGATAACGTTTACGAAAACGAAAATTTGTATGGCAAAACTTTAACTCTTCTCGTATGTCGCCAGGAGGCGCTGCTTCAATGCCATACTAATTCTCGTTTTCGTTAACGTGATCGAATGTCGAATGAAGTTCACACTAGGCACCCTGCTAACCGATGCAAACCGACATTTATTTCGACGCGTGTCGTTTCGGCCGTTTTGTATGTAGATACAATACTGTATACTTAGGTACTTATTCTGTGGTAAGTATTATTGCTTGCTGCACGACCGAACTGAGGCAGAACAGTGACAGTTCGCGTTCCTGGAGGGCATTTTCGTATAGCGTGGGAAAGTCACCGGTTTAAAACTCGCCGCCCTGAGCTGGTCTGAAAGATTAGTGGGAACTATTACCTACTAGTCTTGAGTGACAAACGTAGAAAACCATTTGTGTACCTACATCAGTTTATAAGTAGTTTCTAAGGTAGGTCTAGCTTGCAATACTTCAATAAAATATTGCTAGGTAATACAGCGCAGCGGCGCGGGCGCCCCGAATCGCGCCTCAATCGCTTTCGAAGGAGTTACAAAATACCATTTTAGATTATATTTTAGTACTTATTCGAAATATGAAAAAAAAATATAAATGCTGTTTTTTTAGTTGTTATTGCTTATTACCTACGCTCCACTCCTCAGTGTTTCGACGTGGCATAGAACCACACCGCACCACACTGTAGCTATCGACCAGTAGGTAATACTGAAAAAATAATTTTAAATTGGCATCTTAAATGAGTAAAGACCTAATTTTTACAAATGTAGCTTATAGCATCCTTACGGCGACCTTACCTAATAGTAACTTTTATCGTGTGTTATTTAAGCGGATTTATGGGGAATGCAAAATTTCAATTATCTTCAAATAAAAATAATCCGAAGAAGGTCGGGAGACGGAGACTAATTAAAAAACGTAAGTTCGCATTGAAGTGTCAATATATATATTTTTAATATTCATAAATTCAATATACATTATAATATCAAGTAAAATGAATTACTATAATTTATATAGGCAATATTTTAACACATGTTAATCTATGGGTACGTTTAACAATCTAAAGTACTTATTTTAACAAATGTTCAGCAACCTGTCGAAACAGTGTGTGCTTCCGGTCACCCATCTCGTAATACAACAAACACAGTATGGCAATAGGAATTCACATTTGGCTTACAACTACGTATCATTATAAACTATAAATAGTTGTATTATGTAAAGTTACAAAGGAAGAAATACTTTATTCGCAATATTCGTATTGCACATGTAACTAAACACCGCCACAGTACATAATGCCATTTCATGTAAAAATAATATTTTAATCTCATACAAACTTTATTGGAACCTTAAAATTATATTTGGCACAAAACTAAAGCTAGGCTAAGAGTAGGTTGGGCCGGGCCGTTATATGGTACAGGGGCCCGGCGTCGAAGCTAACTTAGTTATCTTTGGTTTGTCTAGCCCACCAGCGACGTGGAATCACCTAACATTAAACTATAATAAAATATGAAATAGCTCAAACAGGACCAAATAACTAGTTTTATATTACATTTATTATTAAGTATGACATATAATTTTGATACTATTTATGGGAAATAGGAAGATTTTAATTTATAACATAAAAATATGTAGAATACTGTTGTTTTAATTTAAATTAAAATTGTCGTTATTTGATCGGGTGCTTATAATAGAGGTATTAATTTAATATTTATGTATAAACCATTCTCAATACTGCGTAGAATGACCGAGCCTTATTGTGAAACACTACTACTTGGTAAAATACGTTTTGCTTGTAATAATTTATGTAATTCGTTGCTTAGAAACCTTTAAAAATTAACTTTATCTACTTACAATTACAAAATATAGAAATAATTATGTATCTCTTAAAGTGTATTTTGCTTAGGAACTTTCAGTTCTAACATAATGTATACTGCTGACATGGAACTAATGCGAAATGAATATTACAGAGTTCTATGAGAGGAGGAAGTGCGAGCAGGCGGGGAGGTCCACATGACAATGGCACGAAATTAAATTAAGTACGTAACTAAATAGAGTACGGATAGATGAAGGCGCGAGTGCGGTCAGCAAGGAAATCGTAGCTATGGGATTTACTTCTAACCCAGCTTCGTGACGAGAAATCAGGATCATGTTTGAGAAGGAGATTCATAAACCTACAGACAATTGTCAAGCGTTAACCTATTGTGTCGAGTAAACAGATGCTCATTATTGTCGGCGAGCGGCGCGCGGGCCGCCCTCGTGTCCATACACAGTCAACGCGATCCTATTTACAGATAAACCGAACAATATTTACAATAACCGCTATTTACAACTTAATAATTAGCTTTGGATTACACGAAAGAGTTTTTTAAACACAGCAGAGATCCCATAGGAGTATTATGGAATGCTTAGAACTTAAATAAGATTGAATCTATCTAAACACTTAGCTTTAGAATACGAGAAGCTTAATTTTACCAAATTTTAAATGTTTCATTAACAGATGATAGAATTTATAAAAGATATGGAACCGTGGCTAGGCTCGCGAGTTTACTTTTAGTTTAATCTTCTTCTACTTATTAGGAGTTGTAAAGTATATTGGCGACTGGCGTGTGAGTAAATTGATTGTTATTATTATTATGTATATCTATCAAGTTAATTACATTGAAAGTATGTATAGATAACGGCCGTCACTTCTTTAATATATATATATCTTGCATATTGTCAGCACAATCATTGCTAGCCTGCGTCAGGCTCCGCGTTCACGGAAGAGTAACGTCAAAAAAGTGTTAGTGCACGCCTAACGCGGACGAGTAAATCTATTCCTTAAAAATAATTATTTAAAAAAACCCTTCGAGTCTTATAAAAATAGGCCATTGTGTAAAAATAATAAAATACATTACATAATTCGTGAGTATTATACTACAGGTACTGGCCTTTGGGATTTAGTAAATAAATTTATAGTAAAATAGGTATGTGTAAAATATTAAAATAAGTAAATTTTTGGCATTATGAATAGTATTATCTTTTGGCACAATGATTATAAATAATAATGGTAATCAAGACATTTTCTTAAGATACAAAAATATGACGTTGAGCAACGGGCTTACATCGAAACAAATCAAAATACCGGGCGACGAATACTTGATTAAGTGAGTATTGTGTGTGCGCAGGCGCAGTCGCAGGTTCGTCGGGCGCGGGGGGCGCGTCTTCATTCGAAGCGTGCTAATGTCGTTTCAAACATTTCATTGGTTCAAAGTATTTGGCACGATTTCACTCAGTCGATTGTTGAGGAGTTCAACTATTAAATACAATGCAGCGATTCGCTCGATTTATAATTAGATATACCGTGAATGTCGTGAGCTAGTTCAAATAAATTACATTGTAGCGCTTTTAGTTCGAACAAACCAAAACTCCCAGCGGACAAATTTACATTCTATTCTGTTTTGGCGTTTTACACGTTTCCATCCAGGCATACAGTAAGATTATCAAAATCTATGTAGTGAGGTGAGAGTCTTGCTGACGGTGACGAACCTAGCTTACAGCATCGGAACGAACGGAAGATACCGCGCTTACAAAACAGAAAATAACAAAAGGTCTTCCGGTTCCGGGAACAATAGATTTTGCCTAGCATTTAGATATACCTCTAGGCGCTCCCATTCATTGGACATAGCATTTAGATATACCTCTAGGCGCTCCCATTCATTGGACATAGAGAAACTTGAAAAATTTGTTTGTTTTTCTACGTTTTGATGTAGATGTACCGTAACGGCTTAGGTACGATACGGCTTGCAGATGGCGAATCTATGGTTCATGTGCTGGCTGTAGGAGCCGGAGTGGGAGAACTTCTTTAGGCACTTGAAACACTGGAAGGGCTTCTCGCCGGTGTGCAGCCGCTGGTGCTCCGTCAGGTGGTGCTTGTGCTTGAACGCCTTGGGGCACACCTCGCACTTGTACGGGCGCTGGCCTGTAAACAAAACTACCATTATTTGCTATTCTGCCGTAACAACATTCAGGTAATTACTTCATTGGAAAAAGTAACAGTTGCTATGCGGTAGTTTTTCATTCTAAGGTATTTATTATTTAATTTTGAAATATTATTACGATAACTTCGGTAATACTAAAGTAACAGATGTACTACTAACCTGAATGTTCATATTTATGTCTAGCTAGAGAACTTTGCTTGACGAAAGTTTTATCGCAAAGGTTGCAGACGAAATGATCTTCACCTTCTTTGAATTCTTGCTTCAGTTTGTTCTTCTTAAGTACTGGCGCATCGTCGTCGAATTCGTTTTGCGATTCCCTCCACGGGAGCCGCTCGTACGAGGGGCTCGACGCCTGTCGGTGGTCTGGGTTCATTTCCATCTTGAGAATCGGTGACCTCATATTGGCTACGTCGTTGTGCTGAAGTATTCTTTCCATTGGCATCAAATTGTTCATGAGCATTTTTTGAGGTAATAATCGCTTTTGTCCATTAATAGGTTCCCCTGGTGAGGGAGATAGTCGAAAATCCGTGAAAGAAGATGAGGAGCAATTGGAATGTGGGTATGTATTGTTGTAGTTGGGGCGGTGTGGCGTGGGGCTGCGCGACGACTTCTGGCTGAGGTTCACCGCCTCTTCGGAATCGGAATGTGTGACTGAAATGCTGCACGACGGTGAAGGAGTCGGGCTAGGCGTCGTAGACTGGTTCGATTTCTTGGTCGACAAGTCGAGCGGCTGGTCAGACATTGTTAGCGTTTGTGTCATTCTCCGTACGCGCGCTCTATTATTTTGGAACCAAACTTGTACGACTCTATTGTCAAGCCCTATCTTTAGTGCAATTCTTTTAAATTCTTCTCGATTAGGCCTTGGATTAATGGAATAGTGTTCCTTCAATATAGCTTGCTGTTCCTCGCTAAGCGCAGTTCGTACTCTTATTTTTCTGTCGTTATCATGAAGAGACATTTTGTCATCACGTTCTTCTCTCGCAAAGTCTTCGTCTTCGCTGGCACTGACGCCGCTTTGAATTGAAGCTCGCATTTCGGCTTCAAACCTATTTAGTGCTACAGTTTCGGCCACTTGAGCAGCCAGTCCTTCATGCTTTCTGAATAAATTTCCACAGACCACTTTTTCATGTTCTAATAAATCGGAGCTATTATTAAATGTGGTATTACATTTCAAGCACCTATGTGCGTCTTCAGGTTCTTCTTTGATGATAATGTGCGAAGTTGGTGGTGAATCTATGCTGGAGCCCACGTTACCCGACACTGGCGATAGCTTTTCACTATTTGCTCTAAAAAAGTGTTTTGTAACAGAAGCATTCACGGATTCTATTATTGTGTTGAAACCAGAATGATTACTATGCATTTGGTCGTTGTTATTTAAGGGGACGGATTCGTAATTACGGGGTGACTTTACGTCATGTTCACGATCTTCTTGCTCTTTTTTAATAGGTGCTCCTTCATCTTCCTCAATGTCCATAACAAGTTCTGCACTTCCCTCCGACCGCTTATCGTCTTCTTCTGTGACTTCTTCTATTAGGTCTTCAGGGTCGTCAGGAGAGGGGCTAGTCATCTTTGGACTAGATAGAGGCTCCATTTTTCTTTGTTGATACTGCGATGAAGCTAGTTGCTCAAACAGTTGGCTAAGCGAAGCTGGGAAACTGTAAGGCGCAATCCCACCCGCTGGGCTCATTGGCATTCCCGGTGGCATGTAGAAGGGGCTCATTCCGGGTTGTGTCATGTGCTGCCGATGAAAGTTGCTTTCTTGTGAAGACATGTTCGCGAAGAAAGCAGCTGCGGCTTCGTTGTATTTAGGCAGGATCGGAAGGAACGAATTTCCGTTTGGTGCGATGTTGTTGTTTAACTGTGACGTTACCATCGCATTAGCCCGTTTCCTAGATGGACTTCGTTCAGGGTTTAAAGCAGGGTTGTTTGGCTTGATTCTTCCCATTTTGAGGTTCATGACAAGACACTTTTTGGAGGTCATGTGGCTGGAGTAGGAGCCAGAGTGGGAGAATTTCTTGCCACAGTTGGCGCACTCGAAGGGCTTCTCCCCGCTGTGGATTCGCAGGTGCTCCTTCAGGTGGTGCTTAAATTTGAACGCCTTGTCGCAGTCGTTGCACTTGAACTTGCGCAGCAGCGCGCTCTCGTCGTGGCTGATCATGTGTCGTTGCAGGCGGTACACGTTCGCGAAGCTCTTGTGGCAAATCTTACATGACTGTTGACAAACAAAACGATTGTAAAGCATTGTTACTAAGGAAAAAAATATTAAGTGAATTTTTACTACTCTTATTTAGACAATCTTATTCAACCTTGTCAATAACATTAACTGTTTACATCACAAATCACAATATTGTTTGGTATTCAAACCAACTACCACCTATTATTATACGCAGCATATATTTTATTATCGTTTGTGTCTAACACTATAAAAGGGTTGACGCATAATATTCATGAGATGATTTCATTTTGACTTTAGACCACCCCATCGACAATTCCCTGCCATGGTCACGCCTTGTAACGCCTATGGTAATATAGTAGTATGGTATCATAGTTCATGCAATCCACCGTAGGTAAACGTCCGTTATAACAATGGGCACTGACATATCTGAGTGTATCCACCTGTGTGCTGGGCGAGTGCAGCGTCTCGTGGCGCTCCAGCTGGTCGCGCGTGGGGTAGGCGCCGCGGCACTGGCTGCAGGCGAAGGGCCCGCCGGGGCCCAGCGGCGACCCGCTGCGCTCCTCCTCCTCCTCGGGCGGCTTGCCCTCAGCCCCGCCGCCCGCCAGCGGACGGACTGGAAAACAAAACAACTCATTAGTTTCGTTGACCCGGGCACATATTTGTTGTTATCACTGTCTTAACGGAGAGCTTGTGCCGTGGTAAAATCATTTTATTATCATAACACGTATATCACTAAAAGTTTACAAATTAAAACTGTGGCTTTTGCAGTTCATTTGAATGTTACTTGAAACAGTATATTGATAACGATATATTATCGAATACAATGACACTTAATTAGTCCATGAATTCAATCGCAATGAACATGACCTATGAAATACATAGAAAGAAAATTGTTAAAATGGTGATCAATAGCTGCGTAAAAACAGCAATTGGAATAGTGTTAGTACAGCTTTACGGCAGGGATAAATAAAAATGTTCTCATTAAAATTCGGTAAATGTGAGCACAAGCCATAAAACACTGTTATCATAAAAGGTAATTTTAGCCAGTCCCAATGCAGTGCGATCACGTAATCCCATTCGGAACAAACAATTAACCGTAGAACATTGTCGGCGATTAAAGCGGGCGGACACCTTTACGGGCGCTTTATAAAAACAAACACGCGGCAACAATTCAATTTGGCGTCGGTTATTTCGGTAATACGGCCGGTGTTCCAGCGTAATAACGTTTTAAAAAACGCCGCCGGCACCGCTATGCCGTAAATCAAATATAATAAAGAGCACAACAGCGTCGTATTAATTAGCGGCCGTCGGTCGCCGCGTCGTCGGCCGTCGTGTGTCGGTAGCGCCGCGTCGTCGTCGCGTCCGCTCTACGCTCACCGCGGAGAACACATTATAGGTAACGCTACTATATTGTAGTTCCGCTGATTAGAATACCAAAGATCTTTTGAAGAATTAGATGCGATATACTTATCGCTGCACAAGTTATGTCACCAAAGATTTGGCACCCGATCATTTTATAAGGCATTGGGTTCCTTAAATCTGTCTTATTATATACAACGACATCCTTTGTACACCGTTGAGTGTGCTGGCCAAAGTTGTGCTACTGCGCTTCCGTGCGTTGTGGCGCCGCGCCGGCGCCGGCGCCGCTCGCGGGCTGATGCCGCCACCGGACAACACTATTGAATTTTACAAAATACGATAATACATGTGCAATGATTCCAGTAATTCCACATGATTACGTTTGCTTGGTGTTTGTGTTGGGTTTAACAAACTGTCTACAAACGTTTAGCCACTAAAATTTATTGATTCAAGTAGGTACATAAGTACTTCTCCTTAGTTGTTGTTGTATGGTGCTTGGAGCGGGGACTGGCGATAATAGTCAGCATAGTCTCTGACTGATTGTCACTACATTCTTACGTAGAGCCAGTCCCTTCATGGACTTACTTGGTAGTAGAGCCAGTCCTTTCGTGGACTTACTTGGTAGTGAATTGCCGTGACGATTATAGGTAGGTACTACTATTTATGTAAGTTATATTTAAATTTGCTAGATGGCGCAGAGGTTAACGCGTTGCGATTGCTAAGGTTAAGTAACTTTCATAAAGGCCGTTGATCGAATGGGTGACCAAAAATGTATCATCTTAAGCTCCACCGTGCTTTAGAAGGCGCGAAAAACCGTTGGTCCCGGTTGCATGTTGCCATACGATAGAAATATGAAAAAAGATCATTATTTATTTCTATTTCTTTGTAGGAACGTTTAGCCTGAATGCAAAACAATAAAGTTTTTACGTCTAAACCTAAGTTTGGCTGTGTTAGTGTAGAAATATCGACACTAGTTACATAGTTAAGGAACTATATAGTGAGAATAAAGAGTTATGTATCGGTTTGCGATGAATATCACTGATAGGTATTGGCCGATTCGCGGTATGGGATTCTCCCGCGGAGTGGGATTCTCTCGCTACTCAACAAAAGATGGCGCTAGTAGTGCGTAACTCTAGAGTAATATAATTAATATAAGTAAAAAGTAATGTAATATAATTTGGATTTGTCATTTTGTGTTTATGCTTATTTGTGCCAATACGTAAATCTAGCAAATAAATAATAATTCTGTTTGGCAAACAACATAGGTAGGTACTAGTCGTGCGAACAAGAAAAAAGGTCATGTTATCGGGCGATTGCAATTGCGAGAATAAAATATAAAATCTCCATTAAAAATATGTATAATCATAACTTTTTTGTGCACTTATGTTCTCACAACTTTGAGTTAAAACCACCAAGCCGGCTCTAGTTCAGTACACAGTTATTATGAACTTTGTTTTTGCAAGTACCTACCTACAATAAAATAGCCTTAAAAGCTTAGCGAACTTGCATTGGTTAGAGCCCAAATGGGCCTTAGCATTTGAATATATTGGATGCACTTAGCCTTTTTACAGAACCTGAACACCGTAATTCCTGAACGGAATCACCTCAATTAAGCTTTTATTTATATCATAAATAAATGTATAAATTATATATTGTTCAAAATATGGTATACTGTGGTGTTATATGGTTTGTGAGTCTCACATATTGAACTGTTGTACAGCATACAATATGACACAAATTAAATCATAATAAACATAAGTTAAATCATAATCGTTTTATTTAATTTTAATATATTTATCTATTGAAATTGGTTATGTAACCGTTTTAATTAAATAATAATTAATATTAATAACATATCTGTAAAATCAAGATTCAACTATTTACAAATACATTGGTTATTGTTTTCTAAAGTTGTAAAAAGCGAACACTACACATTGAAATGAAACAACTTTTACGGATCTACTCGCGTTTATTTTACACATTACTTTTAATGTTTATCCTGACGTTTCGAATCCTTTGCAGGATCCGTGGTCACAGGGAGACTGAGGTGTTGGTCGTCTCATAATTAGTTAGTAGCTTGTATACCCTAATTTAAATTGGAAATAATTTATTTGTATTACTAAATACATATTTGATCAGCAGAATTATACAATCGGTCAGCATAAGAAATCCTTACTGTTGGTTAGGTTAAGTAAAATTTTTTTTTCGCGAGCGAAGCTCAGCGTAGCGAGGGCCAGCCACGGAAGAGGGGAGCGGCATAAGACTGCTGTTCAGAATGATGTAAGTTGCAGACTGATTTAGAAATATTTGCTGACCATAAGTTGCTGCCCAACTAGCTTTTTTGCTGCCTAACTAGCATTTTTTTTGCTAACAAAAATACGAATACTTTGCTAACCGTTTAAATAACACTGTTTAAATTTAATCAGGTGCTTTCCGTTTTACGCAGAAAGAGCTTCCAGTATCTTTTGGTCTGGCAGTATGGTGTTGGTGTTGGGATTTAATATTTTGTATGATGGGATCCCAGGCTGGTGGTAGATTCCAACCATCTTCTCTATTGAAATTAGGATGTTTTTTAATTTCAATAGCCTCTTGTATCATCCTAGCTATGAATCGTTGTTTTCTAGCGAGTATTTGTGGTTTATAAAACCTGATGTAATAGTTGGGTCCCTCTATGGCATGTTTGCATACTGCAGACTTATTTTCGCGCCTATGCTTGACGTCAGGATAAACATTAAAAAGTAATGTGTAAAATAAACGTGAGTAGATCCGTAAAAGTGGTTTCATTTCAAATACATTCGTTATTAAAATGAAATAATACATCGCCGATTATTTTAGGCTACATTTCTGTGCATTATACCGTTAAGTTTTTTTGGTAATTAAATTAACCAAGAAAATTACCTGTGACAGACACGTTATTAATAAATACTAAAAGGGTTCCGAGTGATCGTTGAACGCATGGAACCCTAAAAACCATTAAGCCAGGTTTTACTCTATTTTTAATTTTATTGTATTATTATTTTATAACTACAAATTACTAGTTACCGTTACACAGTGAAGCTAATTAATTAATTATTGTTTAACATTTATTGCATCAAAACAATAGAAGAAAACAAATATTTAAAATGGAGCGATTAATATTTTTACTCCATGTTTCCCTCATTTTCAAATCTTTTAAAAACAAGAAGCATCCGAATTCTTTACAAAAGACATTGATTTAAATAATAGAATTATTAATTATAAAGGCTCTAGAAAAATATTGAACATAGTGATTTTTATTTATTACAGAAATAATAAAATAAAAGTTTTGAATGTATTTTGTTTAGTTCAGCTACCAGTCACTAGATGGCGCTGCTAGCCTTGCAAGTAGGCCATACTTTTTGGTAACATTGACCACAGGGGTTCATCTGAAATAGAATTAAAGTTTCGCAGCTTGCTTCTTAATGGTAATAAATAAACCGTTGTTAATTAAATGAAATACGAGATTTGAAAGAATTCATTTTAAAGAAACTGGTATGTAGTATGGTATTACTACGTGCGTGTAAGTAAATAGGGAAGTGTTTATTTCCCTCAACAAACGAGACATTTATTGTCATTGAGCGGTGTTGTCCATTGTCCGCTGCGCTGTAGGTAGAGCCAGCCACGTAGAGCGGACGAGCACACCTACACGCGCGGCTATCGCTCCGTAATCTGTGCACACGGGCGGCGGCGGCGGCGCGGCGGCGGCGCGGCGCGGCGCGGGCAGAGTGCGTCCGTTAACCGCTGATAAAAAACAAGCGTGCACACACACAGCGCGCCCGGGCTTCCTATTGCCGATAAACAACAATTATCGTACGCACACAGGCGCACTAAACGAGCCTTTAGGTAGAGATAAGAGTTTGATTGTTGATCGCAGCGCGGCGGCGATTGGCCGCACCTGCGAGCGCACGGGGAGGCGGCAAAAAACCCGACACTCAGACACCATGTTGCGCCGCGCTTCTAATTGTGCTTTGAGGCAATTATTATTATAGTGTTTAGACGCCGGCCATTACACAGTCCACTCGCGGGAGATTTGTCGCGCGAGTGGTTCCGATCCCGATCTAGATTATTGTAGACTAGCGATTCGACTGACGTCTGCAAAGTAAACTACTTCGCTGTACAAACGTAGCTGTCTGGTTAATCATCATCCAATTAACGCCCCGCTACGGGGCACTGGCCTTTCCACATGGGGACAAGAGCGCTAAACTTATAAATAATGAATAAAAATTTGTTTGACACAATGTAAAAACAAGTAAAAGTTTTACAATTCAAAAGAAGTTTGATTATCTCATTACCTTCTTCAAATTATAATATTGAGATAACACTTTTGAATACTCTAATTGTTATCTCACCCAACAAAAATCACTTTATTGATATAATTACAATGAAACGAATTGTTTTACCAGAAATGGATTGCTTCAACACATTAGAGCAGTAATGAGCGTGAAGCTTTGTCTCATTTGGAAAAAAATGTAAGCAACTATCACACAAATATATTTTATCCTTGTGTAATGATAAATTCTATAACGTGTATCGTAAACTTAGTTTTGTTAAACACTAAAACCGCTATTTTCAATTTAAAAAGTAATTTGTAGTAGGTACCTACTTTGAGCGAACTTAAATTTTTTATTTGTAGGTACTATAAAGCACACGTTTTTCATTTAGACGCCTAAGCAGTTTTCATGTTGTAGAACGCTGTGGTAACTGTCGTGTGACCCTCGCGTAAGATATATGAAAATGAAAATATATGAAAATATATTCGTCTATTTTCCTAAATGTTGGTTTTTGGTAGTCGTAGTGTTCTGTCTGTCACTTTATAATTGGAAAAATATTGTTAAATTCACTCTCATATTGTTAAATTCACTTCAACATTTTCTTTTCAGGGACGTAGAAATTAATTTTAGAAATTAAATATTTCATAAACATT
>CAUJAO010000151.1:0-11961 GCA_963082485.1 Eudonia mercurella
GTTAACCATTTTTTTATTCGAGCTACGTGCCCCCGCCAAGTTGAGCAAAATGGCGGCTCGGCGTAACTAATTACGAATTTATTATAATATATGTATTACTTGTGAGATACATTATGTTTTCATGCGATGGCCAAGTCAATCTTTTTATTTAAAACATAAAAGATTTTTATATTGATATGGTCACTGTAAGATGTTGTTAGGTTAGCTAATTACGTGATGACTTAAAACAGAAGGTCCCTTAAGTAGGGACTAAAAAAAATAACCGACTTGGTATTACATGGTTCTCACAACTTTTTACGATAGAAGAAGAACTGAGTTTGCGAGACTTGGTTTTACTTATAATATTAGTAGGATGGTGAGCTGTTCCATACTGACCGGGAATGGCGGCTGCTGGTAGTGGTGGTGGTGGGCGGCGTGTGCGCGGGCGAGGGCGGCGGGTAGAGCGCGGGGGAGGCGGAGGCGGGGGAGGGCGCGGGGGGGTAGCCCACGCCGCCCACGCCCTCGCCGCCCGCGCCGCCGCCGCCGCCCCACCATGCCCCCGCCGTGGTACATGCGCACCTGGTGTACAGGAACACGTTAGGGTAACGCTAACGGCATGCGGCACCAATCATCTATATATTAATACGTGAAGCAAAAATTTTGTACCCTTTTTACGAAAAATTGCGCGGACGGAGGAGTATGAAATTTCGCACACTTATAGTTTATTATAGTTATAATTATGCATAAAAACACATTAAATCAATAAAACAAACATTACACACACTACCATGTATTTGACACACACGCATAAAATATATTCTTTTCAAAAAAGGAAGAGGAGCGGCCGAAATCTGTCAATGCCAATCCAAACTCACATTCTATCTTTTTTCATTTTTCATTGCTCAGGATACAATCCGTGCAACCTTAATAAAATTACGGTCGAATTTCGACCACTGGGCGACCACTAGTTTTATTTATTAGGACAATCAACAATTAAACAAATAATGTTTTGTGTCCCGATACATAGCCATGCAATCAAGTATAAATAACACTGAGATAGATAACATGTAAAATCATATTAACGTTGATTTACTTTTCCATTAAAAACTAACTTTATTTGTTCATTCTCTGTTTCGACTTCTGTTTATGATTGACCATGAGGTTGACGACCGAGAACAACGTATCAGCTGGACATAGGGTTGTCACTTTACAATTTTACTTAGTAACAAAACCTCAATATCTTGGCCATGTCATGCTTTTCAGTTGTTTATAATTCTCCATGATTCTATGAGCGGTACCCGTTACCTGCATATTCGGCATCATACAAATATTGCCAAACATCCTGTATTTGTTGGTTTTCCTAATAATATTTTAATTTTAATTTTGATAAAAAAATTAAGTACTTATTAACTTTTGTAAGGAAAAATACGAAATCAACGCGGACGAAGTCGCGTGCAAAGTGCTAGACGTTCATAAATACCTTAACGAACGTGGCGTGTTAATATTTGTCCAGCGGTTATCGACACTGTTTATTATAATAAGAACCAAAATGTACCATGTTATCTGCAAATTAAATAGGGTCTAACAATATCAATAAGCGAGCGAATAAGTTTAAGGGGAGTATCTATACATCCCACTGAGCATGCTCACCAAATTTGGTCCAAAACTACAGGCTCGTTACCGAGATAATCAACAAAACATTATTATAATTCACCAAAAAATACACCCTTTCCAAACCAGTACAACTGTATGTACTACACGCACACAAACAAGCCGAACATGCACACTAAACTCGGAGCACACTGAGCTGACTAACACTATCTTTTTATTGATGCTTGCATGCTCGTGTAGTAAAGATACAGCATGTTTCACGATGTGCATTATTTTAATCGATTTAATTTGTTAGAAAACATAACTTTGAAAAATCACTACAAAACTGGAGCCCATTTTTTGTCATTGTATTCAGAACTAGCTGCCCCGGCGGACTTCGTACCGCTTTGACAGTTTCCATCATGGAGTTAAATATATATCAATGGTTTCCATGACAACAAAACAAACAAATCATTTTGTATTGGAAAATTAAATTGTCGTTTTAGTATTTTATTTAATATTTTTTTAATATAGCCTATGTTACTCTGCGCTAATGTAGCATTCTAATGGTGAAAGAATTTTTTAAATCGGTACAGTAGTTTTTGAGTTTATTCGTTGTAAACGTACAAACATACATAAAAAATACAAAGGTTTCCTCTTTATAATATTAGTATAGATGATGTATAGATACCGTCCTTAAACGTTCGCTTATTGATTTAGTTAGAGCCTGTATAGTGTACGATCGACAAATTTTAAGGATATCCAGTTACAAACATTTTTGCCTTAACGTGGCGATCGTAGTTAACTCCGCCTACCATGAAGATGACCATAGAATGACCAATAGTAAGCCTTCCGACCTTTTTTTGTCATAGCCATTTGTTTTAGTTCATCGTTAAAGCTTACATAGAAATTCATTTCTTTCTTAAGATTCCTATGATGGATATTCATAAAATTTGTCAAAAACAAAAGGGGCGGGTATAGCCACTGAGCATTGCACAGAAAAATCGCCCTAATGGTGGTAATCCAGAAAATTTGTTGATAGTACATTATCTGGTATATACTGACCATGTGCTGGTACTGCAGCGCGGGCTGCGAGGGGTGCTGCGCGGGGTGCGGGTGCGGGTAGGGCACGAACTGCTGCATCGGCGCGGGCGCGAGCAGCGGCTGGCCCGTCGCCGCCGCCACCTGCACGCCGGACCCGACGCCCACTGGCGACCGACAAACGCGCTTATTACGTGGGTGGGAACGTTGGGAATAGCGTGTGCTACTGAGCAGGCTCGTATCAAACTGCTACACGCTGAGTTCTGCTTGATAACTCGATAATATTACATTTTCCGCGTTAGAACAGTACAGTAAAAGTCGATGAAACAAATGATTAATGTAACTGAATACCAGCAAAAAGTCTTATTTTTTTATATTTACGGGTAATCACAGTGCCTTGATCTCACCTGATGTTAAGTGATGATAAAGCCATTTGGAAGCGTACTTCACCCGGGATCCTCAACTAGTGAGGCACTGGCTATCTTATCTCTAGCTGCCGGAACACAACAATGCTATAAACATTGATGTTAGATAGAAAAAAAAAGATAATATGCAGTAAAAAATTGTAAAACTGCCTAACACCCTCATACCAAGCAACGTTACGAGGTAAGATAGCCAGCTCCTTAGTAGTTAGTGAATAAAGCTTCCACTTTCGGCCTTCCACCACTTGACATCAAGAAGTTCAAACGAAAGTAGTAAACGTATAAAAAGAGCTTTACTGTTAAGGCGAAGGGTAAGGCACACTAGCGCCGCTAATGGATTTAATTTGATAACTGCTAAACTGGATTTTTTTTCAAACATTGCAAATCTTCCGACACTAGGAAAATATCTGTTATTTAATAATTGTGCACTACTTTTAGGTTTGTTTTTGTATTCATCCGCTAACACTAAAAGTAGCCATTGTTTGTGAATAAATGCGATAGCCCGTTTTGTGAATAAACCACGTAACAAAAAGTAGTGCACAATTATTAAATAAATACTATGGATGCTTTCCTGTTGTCGGACGGTACGCAATATTTAAAAAAAGACCCGGTCCGTTAGTAATTGACAAATTATCAATTGGTGGCGCTAGTGTGCCTTACCCTTCGCCTTAAGCAAATATGACAAAGCAAAACAATCTCTAAACGTAGAATTGCGAACCGACAAAGAGTGGAATGCGCTACCTGGTCACGAGTTCCCATGTTCACTACGACCTGGGTCTCTTCAAAGCAAGAGTGAGTAGGCATTTCCTGTCTAAGCATGTACCACCTTAGGCCACACCTCGCTCACCAACAGGCAGGTTGGTGGCCAAATGATTAGACAGTTTGCATTTTTAAAAAAAGTTGCAACTTCGAGCTCACCTTTCCTGTAATTCCTCTGCTGCTGCGCCTGCATGGGGCCGTGCTGACCCCCGCCCCCCCCCAACGCCGGCGACCCCGCCGCCGCCCCCCATCGCTCCGTACGCCAGCTACAACCAACACATACGAGTTGTAATAAAATTTAATTTTGAAGAGTCGGTTACATATAAATAATATTCCCGTTCCGTGTATGTAATTTACAGAACAGAATACTGGCACTGTCACTTACAGTGGCAGCATAATATGCTAAAAGTACAGTCAATGATACTTTTTCTATATTATAGAAAAAGTATCATTGACTGTACTTTTTTTTAGGAAGCAACAATTTTTAAATAATTATTGCACACTAAATTATTTAATAATTTCCATAATGAGAGTCAATGCTTCTGAATTTCATTGTTAACCCTTTCACAGTCAGAGAAATATATTAAGATTTTAGATTGAAAACCAATGAAATATTTAAACATGTTATGTCTGTTAAAGGGTTAAGGTATAAATTTAAAATACATATTAAATAAACTTTTAAAAGTAGGCGAGAGAAACATTGGATTTCTATAAAAATGTGTTTTACTATAACAGTATTCGTAGTGGCAAGAACTTGTCCAAACATAGTACAGTTACGAGCATTACACTTTCGACTAGTTTTGACTCTTAGTCCATTGTATTAAAAATAACATTGTTTACAAGTTAATGCTCGGGACTGTACGTAATTACACTTATATGACCTGCTTTTCTATAAAAAGGTAAATGTCGTATATCGCGGTATTGTTAGTACAATATCCCCTAGTCTGTCGAAACGCCATATTATGGTACCTAACAATTGATATAACCATTAAAATGTTCAAATAATTTTTAACGCAAATTTTGTTGCGAACAAATTACAAAAACACAAATGTTGAAAAAATTTACACGAGCAGGATTTGAACCTGCACCCTTCTGACATACCGGGTCAGGTGCTCTTCCAATTGAGCTATCGTGTTATACGTTATTGGCAGACAAGGAAATATAGGAAGTTACATAATAAGTTTATAGTTTTATTTGCTACTGTATTATTAGGTCCTAGATTCGGATTTTTCGATGCATAGCCCGGATTTGTGATCACCAACCGGTATTTAGCAAGCGTGGTGATTAATGAAATATCTTTATTTGTGAGAATACAGGTTTTAATAAGCCAACACCCATGGAGACCTTTGCCTAGCAGTGGGACAGTACATAAAGCTATTTACTTAAATTTTTACTACTATCGCAATGTACTTAGTTTTAGAAAATATTTATTGCTAAAAGAAAGAGCTAATTATAAATTTTATCAAATTCCCAATAACTATATCATAGCTATAAAAAGTTTACGTAAAGTAATGCTGTGGTAATCATAGACGAGTAATTTATAATGTAAATTACACAGAGACACTTTGACCTGCAATCAGTAGCGCTGATAAGCAGCCGATTAATCCAAAAACTAGTAAGCATATCACCGTGGGTTGAGCCGGCTGAAACGCGTTATCATTCACGTTTCCTTGATAATATATCAATATTTTAAATACGAAACAAAAAAGGGTATTGATCAAATTCGTATCACAAGAAAATATATCTTTAAATTGCTGTGACATGCATAACGTGTGTGGGAATTATTTAACAAAGATAACATATTTAAATGTTATTCCATTCAAACAAACGTACTCACTTATAATATCAATAAGAACTAATACAGAACCAATGTCTGATTGCGTCGATTAACAGATATCAGTTAATAATTAATACAGCTTTGATTAGGACGTGTAAGATACAGTTGTTGTAAGCTAAATTTGACAACTGCTTGTATATTATAATTTAAGTTCAGTTACGAAATGGTAGAGAACGTGATGTGGTTGTTTTGGGTGACAGTGACTTTGGGGCTGATAAAGATATTGAACAAGCTGTCAAACGGCAGATGCTACACGGACAACGTGATGACTGGGAAGGTGGTGATAGTGACAGGCGCCAACAGCGGCATCGGATACGCCACCGCCTTGGAACTAGCTAGGAGAGGTGCCAAAGTCATATTGGGGTGTAGAGATGACGCGAAAGGGAAGGCGGCTGCAAACTCCATTACCAAAGTGACAAAGAACAAGAGCGTGAGGTACATCTACTTAGATTTGAGCTCTTTAAGTTCTGTGAGAAAATTCGTGGATGAATTCAATAGGACCGAAGCGAAATTGGACGTTTTGGTGAACAACGCCGGCGCCAGCGGTATGGGCAAGAGCATGACTGAGGACGGCATGGTGCGCGACATGCAGGTCAACCACTTCGGACCGTTCCTGCTGACGCTGCTGCTGGTGCCGAGGCTGAAGAAGTCAGCACCTAGCAGAGTGGTGGTGGTGTCGTCGATGCTGCATAAACTAGGCACGATTGAGGGTATCAACGAGGAAGGTCGGTATGGGTACTTCCAAGCGTACTGCAATAGTAAGCTGTGCAATGTCCTGTTCGCTAACGAGTTGGCGAGACGTTTGGATGGTTCCAACGTGGTGGTGAACAGTCTCCACCCGGGGCAGGTCAACACGAGCTTATACAGGGCTACTTTGATAGAGAAACTGAGGTGTCTAGTGCTGTACACATTTTTCAAGAGTCCCGAGGAAGGAGCGCAGACGTCACTAAATTTGGCGGTGTCAGATGATTGCGACCAAGTTACCGGCAGGTATTTCGTGGATTGTAAAGAGAGCAACATGTCGTGGAAGGCGGAGGACAAATATCTGGCACGCGAACTGTGGTCTATGTCGGAGAAGCTGGTCAAACTGAGACCGGAAGAATGGATATGAAGTTAACTTTAAAAGAAAATGGATTAAAACGGTAAAGTGATATTTAACGAGGACAATATTGAAATAAATAATCAGTACACCTAGATTGTTGTCATTCTTTCAATGTTTTATATAACGTCCATGTAAAAGTAACAAGGTCACTGTGCTGTTGGCAAGTCGTTGTTGTTATGTACACTACACTGATAATTACTAATCATAATCACGGAAAGTATTATTGATGACTAGCGAAGCACTGGCATTATGGACTTGCTTGATCTGACCATTACTACCACATGTAATGGACAAATACTTAAACAGAAACAAATTAAAGTAGATGAATTTAAACCAACTGCTTTTAACTTTCAATTAAAAAAATAATTATAATCTATCCAATGTTTCTCTTCGTCCAAGTTTAATTAAACACATTGAATACAATTCAAAGTTATGTTTAATTAAAGCCGAAAAACTTAGAACAAGGCACTGCAAACGACAGTCATGATTAGCATACAAAACCACCGCAAAAAAATGTATTAGTGGAAAAAAAATCACTTCTATTATGTTAACTCCTGAAATATACTATAGAAAACAAAAAACATAATGGCGGAAGTTGTAATACTTACATAAATAATTTAGGAAAAATTAAAAAACGTTAAAGAAAATAAAAATTGAAAATTATAGTTAATTAAACCATATTCACTGTAAATAAAAATTAAATACAATTTAATAATGCTTGGCCTGTAAAGGGTTATACAAACTGTAAGAAACCGTGAAATTATCAGAAATATTGTTTATGGAACGCTGGTAAAACCTTGTTAGGGTCATTCCCTAGGTTGCGAACCATTCAAATAAGTTCAGTCTCTTGTTATAAAGTTCACAATAAATCATGGCTGTCTAAGACTGTATTCACACATTTTGTACTATGAAAAGTGTAAGTAAAATAAGAATGGAATAATAAAAATAACGTGCTGTGCTTTTATAAGTGTTTTCTAATAAACTAAGTGTAACACAACAATTTGAATATGTGATGAAATTCAATCTCAGTCAGTTTCCATACGGTGCGAGCATCTAGTAATTTAAACATGTACCCTACTATTAATTCAAAATATAAACAAAAAATACTGATTTTAAATTAATAGAGAAAGTATATCTGCTTTTATTGACAATAGAGAGACTGCATTAGATTTAAATCAGTTTTTTATTTCAGTTACAGTAGTTTAATAACAGGTATTGTAATTTAGTTAATAAATAAAAATGGTTGATCTTGTTATTTTACTATGAAATTAATTAACAAATAAAAGATAATTTTTTTTAAATAGCAAGGTATATCAAAAATGTTTTTGTGGTATTTTTTAAATTGCAATGTTTACTTTGAGTGCTCACATCATGGCAACTGACTGTCATGTAAATACAGTCTTTTACAATTACTCGAAATAAATAGGAGTGCAAAGTTCGTAGATGTTCGTAAGCGAACTTTTTACAAAACATAACATAACAATAATGTGGTTAATCAAATAAAACAAACACACTCTGAAAATACGGAACAACTAAAGACTGGCAATCTATCGTAGATAGTTTTAATTTTTTTAATAAAAGGAGTATGACAACTAAACAGTATTTTTTATTAATTTTGAATTTTTATTATTATTATTAAGTATATATATTTACAAGATAATTTTTTTCGGTCCAATGCTCTGACTGCTGAGCCGATTTCCACTCGAGGTTCCTGAGTCTGGTCGATTTTATATAGAATAAAAATTTAAATAATTTTTTTTATCTTTATTTAGAAAAAATACGGCACACATTTTAGTTCTGTGCTACAAGTGACCTATGTCTTAGAAACGAGGTAAGCTCATTTTAAACCAGTAAGCACCTTATTTTTATAGTAGGTTGCGTATGTCTTAATTTAAAAAGAGAAAAAGAATTTTACTTTACACAACTTATGATCTTGACAGTTTTTTCCATTACGAGCGCTGTATAATACCTTATTAGATTCACATTTTATTTAGACCAGTTGATTCCAACTTAAAAAATGTTAATCAGCTATAAAAAAATCGATTTGCTTTAGCATTATTGGATAAATCGTTTTCTATTTTCTTAATAAATTAATTAAAGAGTTTTATAAAATAGAAGACAAATCAATACAACTGCATAATTTAAAGATGGCTTTAATTATATTATCTTTCAGACATTGAATTTGGCCGTGTATGACCAAAAATGACCAGTTAAGTTTAACCGGTAATTTAGTGGGTAATAAAGAAACTTAAAAGGTTCCTCTAGCGATCGGAACATCGTTAGGGGGATTTCTAGAAGCGACGGCGTCACGCAAGCGTGTCTCTTTTCCCTATTAGATCATTATGTGTCATTGTACCAAATAAAGACTTTTTCTATTCTATTTTATTCTGTTTGGGGGGAGAACACAGTAGCAGCTCAATGCGCTGATGCGTGTGCGTCATGTGAATCGGATAATCTATCCAGCCTGTTCTTAATTCATTTATTGACGGAGCGCTTATGATTCTCCGAGAAGTTTGAACTACGATTGATAGCCAGCCTTCGATTGCGCTGTAGTGATTGGCCCCAGCACACTGGTAACTGTTAGGGGCAAGCGCACCCACACGCCACGAGTTATTGCGGACACTAGTGCGTGACACGACACACTGGGCGGAGACGTATGAACATGTCATTGCATTGTGTCAAAAGCGTACTGCGGTAACCACTTCTTTCCCTATACTGTAGCTTATTTATTTTACAAAAAATAACTGATTTTCTCACATGCTCACATGTCTTGATTGCAGAAACTTTTAAATTACCAAGTTAACGCGATTCGAGAATTTGACTAAAAAATATACAACATTAAATAATTTATTGTATAGCAAGTAACGAAAGAGTCTTGGCATTTTGTGTAGCTTGCACTGTCAAAGATTTTGAGCATAAAATCTTTTTTTCCAAAAGGCAAATATAGCATCTTTTTAATTTTTGTCTTTAAAGTCTTATTCGACGCAGTCTATAAATTTTTTTAAATGCTTTTTTTATTATTATTGAATAATAATTACAAGTTTGTTTTTCGGCCTATCCACGTCCCATAATTCGCTAATAAAACTCTATCGTAAAGCCAAGGTTTAAAAAAACACAATAGCAAAATTTTACATGTTTTTAAAAACCGTTACTAAACATAATAATTTGTTTTATGGGTTCTAAACATAAAGCCTGAGCTCCACTGCCACCGTTACACACAGCGCGTATTCCTAGTCCACACAGCAATGACATGGCCACCCCCCGCCCCCTCACCGCGTCGGGGCGCTCCCGCTTGTCGAGCAGGAACAGCGGCGGCCCGTACTGCCGGCACTCGCACCCCATCTCCATCTGCGCGACGGCACGGTCAATACTCAACTCTATGGCTATCGGTATAGAGCTTACATTACCTGTTGTTATACCGAACTTGAAAGTTGATATTGATACTCAACTCTGTGGCACTCGCATTAGAGCTTAGATTACATGTTGTTGTACTTAGCTAATTGTTTTGTCATGGTGAATAAGTAGCTTATATGTTTGAGGTAAACCAGAGTAGCTAACAGTCAATAAGCTCCTGTCTAACAGCCGAAATTAATAACCTATCCTCAGCTCTTGCTGAGTATCTCAATCTCATCTATATCAAGAGATAGGCCTACTTGAGATTTGTTGCTTAGTTATTTCTGTTATTTATCGGAAAATAACAGCGTTTCCTTGGTAACTAAACTAGGTTAGGCCTATCTCTTACCAGAGATAGGTTATTAATTTCGGCGGCAAGACCACTTAAAAAGACCTCAAAATATTATTGAAAACAGTATACCATCGTCTTGATTAAAACAAAAATGTTAACGCTACTTATCCTGTTGTCCTTGTAAAGGGACAGAGGCGAGTACTTATGTGTGTCCATTTAACTCATTGACGTTTCAACAGTACCCATACTGCAAAACTTTAGTATGATCATCGGTCAAAAAGTCATTCGTGACATTAACGATGACACACGACCGCACACCGGGAGAGATGTAATTTAACTTGTATACGATCGTTAGCGTACCCACGCGTAAATGACCTTTCACAAGCGTGCCGCATAGCTATTTCTTCTTCCTAGATAAAGTACAACGAAGAATACCTCAAATCCAAAAGTGCAAATAAAATATGTTAATTCCATAAAGCTATACCGAAATTTACACTATATTTAAATTTACGTCATGAATTTTTGATAGATCCTGTTGGGAGCGATCGAAGAGGGAATTTTTGACGTGTCCCGAATGTCCCAATAATGCACGGCAAGTGGACTCCCCTCCACCTGATGTTAAGTGGAAATGGAGTCCAGACGCGAAGACAACTGGTGCAGCGTGAAAACGACGCAGCATCAGTTACCCTCACTCTGCCGGCCCACAAAGTGTTTCACGCCTCGTTTGAAGGGCCCCATGCCATAGGAAGGAGGGAAAACGTGTGCTGATAGATTATTCAATCTTTTGGAAGTGCCACAAAGATAAGATGTCATTGGATTCAAAAAATCTCCTGGTTCCATAATACAACGTGTAACAGAAAGGTGTGGTCAAAATTAAAAGATCTAAAATGTATCCGATTTAGATCTTGTATGCAGAGCTACTAAGGCATAATTATAAACAAATTAATTTGTTATATAATTTTTTATTAAATATTTCTATTGTGACGTCACATCAAAATAAAAAAGTCACAGCCTTAGTGGTTTAGTAACCTCTGTGTTCTTACATTTGCAATCACTGCTCCTTACTAATGCGCATGACTTCACTAATATAAATATACTAGCGGCCGCCCGCAGTTTCACCCGCGTGGTTCCCGTTCCCGTGGGAATATCGGGATAAAAAGTATCCTATGTGTTAATCCAGGTTATAAACTATCCGTATGCCGAATTTCATCCAAATCCATCCATCCGTTGCAGCATGAAGAAGCAACAAATATACACACAAACTTTCGCATTTATAATATTAGTGTGATAATTGAAAATTGCATGACAAATTAAATGTCTCAGTAACAAATCGGTTACACTTTGGATCTTTTCATTTTGACCACACCTTTTTGTTACACGTCGTATAACCTTTTAGGTGTTATTTTGTTTCTGTGAATACGCCGTGACAATGTTGCGTGTGTAAGTGTACTTACCGCGGGGTGCGGGTGGGGAAGGTACGTCGGAGGCTGTTGCGCGGCCGCCGCCGCCGCCGCCACCATCGCGTACGCGGGCATCGCCGCCACCT
>CAUJAO010000152.1:0-51174 GCA_963082485.1 Eudonia mercurella
GTCTCATTCTTTTTCTGTGCGAGGCAGCGATCGCGCGCGCATCACGCTTAAATAGTTTTCTTTAAAATTAGTGTTAATTTATTTTCAGTAAGTAGTTATGCCTAAACGAAGTGCAGAAGAAAAAATGGAACGCTATCGCAAAAAGCTTCAAAAACTCGAACAGCGGCAAATCCGTAATCGAGCTAGGCTTGTAATTAGTTCATCGGAATCCGATGTTGAAAACCACGATTCTGGTAAGTACCTACCTACATTTTATGTTAATCTAAAAAGTGTTAACTTGAAATTTTTTTTCGAGCCGGGGGGTTGGCCGTGAGTCAACACGATGGCATTATGCAGTAATATGGTGTTCCTGTAATCGGAATTACTTTTGTAACCTGCAAATTATACATAAAACCTGGGGGCTGGCCGTGAGTCAGCACGATGGTATTACAGCAGAAAAAAGAATATCCCTACAACGGGAATTTCTTTTGTATTCTGCAAATCATACATAAACCTGGGGGTTGGCCGTGAGTCAACACGATGGTGCAAAACAAAAAATGTGTATTTCTTCAACGAAAAGTATTTTTTATATTTTACAAATTATACCCGACAAATACAAATCTATTAAAGATTTATACCGTTACGAACAAAACGTTATGATCGTTTTTTAAAGATCATAATTGTTTATATCCTAATTAGTTATCCTGCTAAAATTTTTCATCTATCGAGATTACACGGAAGTACCAGTAGTAGCTGAGGAATCGATTTCAAACATCGAAACACTAGAGGCACCGCTGTCTGCCGTGGAAGTGGTAACCGAACCTCAGGCCCCAGATTTGGACCCCGAAATATTGTCGGCGCTAGGCGAGCCCACGCATGACATCCCTTCGTTTGGGCCACCAATACATGAAAATTTGGCCCAAAGATGGGGACCTATATTAAAAAAGGGCGTTACAAAGGAATCAAAGGAAGCATTGTTTAAATCTTACCTTATCCCTGAAAATTGCCCTTTGCTTCACGCGCCTAAACTAAATGCGGAGATTTCTGCGGCGATTACTGATATGGCGAGGAACCGAGATAAAAAAATGGAAAAAAGCCAACAGCAACTTGGCTGTGGAATCACAGCCATAAACAGAGCTTTATCTCTTCTCCTTACGAGTGATGATAAAATCGGAGCCGTAAAATTACTCAGCGATGGCTGTCGTATATTAACGGACCTCCATCATATGAATTCTCAGACTCGCTCAAAATTACTCACGCCAGTATTAGACAAGTCTTTTCTAAATATTATAAAAGATACTGAGAGAGACGAGACCTTGTTCGGATCTAAGCTTTGTGAAAAAATAAAGGCTTCTAAGGTAATTGAACGACAAGGCCTTCAGATAAAAAAGGCTGTCACAGCTCCGAAGACTGTAACGCCGACAGTTCAATCGACGGTAGCGAGATCCCGCTACCAGGAAAACTGGGCAGGCCCCTCACGCTACCCGTCGAACAGGGGGGGGCGCGGGGGGTCCAGGAAGCCGAACTATGCAGTTCACCGAGCTCCACCACCACCTCAATACAGGGCTGCGAACCCGAGCAAGCCGCGTGCCCCAATGCAACAGTAAACGAGGTACAACTTCATGCTGGACGATTACAGCATTTTTATGATTGTTGGCGCAAAGTCACAAACAATAAAACTGTTCTTGATTGGATCCAATATGGTTTCCCAATACCATTTACGACAAAACCTAGACAAAATTATCAACCCTTAAACATAATGTCTCAAGTTGAAAAAGGGAACATGTCAATAGCCATAAATAATCTTTTAGACTTGGGGGCAATAAAACCTTGTTCCCCAAAAACTGGTCAATTTTTATCAAGTATTTTCCTTACACCAAAATCAAACGGGGGACATCGCTTTATCCTAAACCTTAAACCACTTAACAAATTTGTACAAAAAAGTCACTTTAAAATGGAAGACTTTAGAACGGCGTCTAAATTGATTCCTTCTAATGGATACATGGCCACAATCGATTTAAAAGAATCCTATTTAGTCATTCCCATTGCCCCCAGAGACCGTAAATACTTATGTTTTCAATACGAAAATGAAAATTCACAAGTTACAACTTATGAATTTTCCGCCCTTCCTTATGGTTTATCAATTGCACCTAGAACATTCACTAAGGTTATGAAAGAAGTTATTTCATATCTCAGATGCCAAGGTTTTAAATCAGTTCAATATCTTGATGACATTTTGTGTCTCGGTGATACTTACCAAATGTGCAACGAAAATGTGAAGGAAACCGTAAAAACTCTTAAATGTTTAGGTTTTGTCGTAAACTACGAAAAAAGCTCTTTAGAACCAAGACAAACATGTAAATTTTTTGGATTTATATATGACTCAGTAAACCTTACGATATCATTACCATCTGAAAAACGTAATAATATTGCACAATTGGTTCAAAAATACTCTTCGCTTCCCTCATGCTCAATCAGAGATTTTGCCCAATTGATTGGGGTTCTCATCGCCGCATGCCCTGCCGTAAAATACGGATGGCTATAAACAAAGATCTTGGAAAGGCAAAAATTCTTAGCCCTTAGAGAGCATAACAATTATAGACAAAAAATTAAATTACCTGAAGTAATTTTAAGCGACCTTCATTGGTGGAGCCAAAACATAGACACAACATTTACTTGCTTAACAATTCCAGAATTTTCTTTAGAAATTTTTACAGACGCCTCAAGAACCGGTTGGGGCGCTTATTGTAATGAAACAAGAGCAAGTGGATATTGGACAAAAGATGAACTAGATTATCACATCAATTATCTAGAACTGCTAGCAGTATTCTTCGCACTAAAATGCTTTACTCGCGACTCTTACAACTGTGCAATATTATTGCGTGTCGATAATACAACCGCAATAAGTTACATTAATAGGATGGGTGGAATCCAATTTCCACACCTAAATACTTTGTCAAGGCACATTTGGCAGTGGTGTGAGAAGCGAAAGATCTGGCTTTTTGCATCCTATGTTAATACAAAGGAGAATGTTGAGGCGGATCAAGAGTCAAGGAAAATAAATCCTGACATAGAATGGGAGTTAAGTGATTACGCCTTCAAATTGATAACTCATAAATTTGAACATCCAGAGATCGATCTTTTCGCTTCTCGAACTAACGCCAAATGTGTACGGTATGTATCATGGCAACGAGATCCTGATGCCATGACGATAGACGCATTTACTATGGAGTGGTCTGGGATGTTTTTTTACGCATTTCCCCCATTTTCATTAATTTTAAAATGCTTACAAAAGATTAGAAATGACAAAGCTGTAGGAATTGTAGTTTTTCCCGTTTGGCCTTCACAGCCCTGGTACCCAGAATTACAAAGCATGATAACATCAGAAATATTAATTCTGAATCCTAACAAATATCTCTTGCACTCCTATTTCAGAGCGTTTCACCCTCTTCACAAGAAACTTACCCTGGGTGCCGCGGTGCTCTCCGGCTCGCGTTCAGCCAACGTGGTATACCTTCCAGCGCCCTCGACCTAATGTTGGCTTCACTAGCACAGAATACCATCAAGCAGTATGATGTAACATTAAAACTTTGGTGGTCATTTTGCAAAAATAATAACATTGAAAGGTTTAGCACCTCCATTCCGCCTATAATATCATTTCTTACCGAACAGTTCTATAAGGGAGCATCCTACGGTTCTCTTAATTCTCATCGTTCTGCCCTCTCGTTACTTCTCGGAAATAACATAGGATCAGACGATAGCATAAAAAGATTACTTAAAGGGGCATTTAAAGTTAGACCCAGTGTTCCCAAATATACTAGCACATGGGACCTTTCTGGCACTGGGTTCTCAATACTGTTTCAGAATGGTTTCCAAATAGAGAACAATCTATCGAAAAAATTACTAAAAAATTAGCAATTTTACTTGCTCTGTGTACAGCACATAGGGTGCAAACCCTCTCGCTTATTAAAACATCTAATATATCTATAGGTAATAATGGCGCTGAAATAATGATTACGGACATTATTAAAACATCCGCTCCGAGCCGGAATCTGCCAATATTGATTCTTCCTTATTTTAAAAATCAAATCAGTATCTGTCCAACCACCACTTTAGAAGATTACCTTTTTGTAACTAATTCATATAGATCAGAATCTATGTCTAAATTATTTTTGACCTTTCGACGACCATACAAATGTGCCAGTTCGCAGTCAATCAGTCGTTGGATCAAGGACGTGCTTGCCGTCAGCGGAGTAGATGTTGCGGTGTTCAGCGCACATAGTACGCGGCACGCCGCAACCTCTACGGCCAGTTTGGCGAGAGTCTCGATAGATAACATTAGGAAGCGGGCAGGCTAGACAAATACCTCACAAACATTTGCGAAATTTTATAATCGCCCTTGAGGATAATTTCGCACGATCAGTTTTTTTCCGTAAATAAATTATTATTATTTATTAT
This sequence comes from Eudonia mercurella, assembly GCA_963082485.1. Lineage (NCBI taxonomy): Eukaryota > Metazoa > Arthropoda > Insecta > Lepidoptera > Crambidae > Eudonia > Eudonia mercurella. The sequence goes on from CAUJAO010000152.1 coordinate 4,438, forward strand.
TTAATAGGTAGATAACAAAAATCAAAAGAAGAAGTTTTTTTGATTTTCTTTATTACTTAGTTTACATAAGCCTTTTTGTTTAATTCAGTAATGTAAAAATATGTACTGCAATAAACATGATTTGTAAAGAATGCATATTTATTATTTATACAGCGTGGGAAGGAGTATACCGACAAATTGAAACCAAGGATTCCTGGTGGTATTACGAGTAAATTATGTTATATCAATATGGGTCTAAAACTGCGTAATTAACTTACTTTATTTTTAGAACAAAAATAATAAATTATCGACAGTACTTCCTTGTAAACAAAACCTAAGTTCAAAGAGTGAAATAGAAAACGTCAAACTTCACGAAAGACTCCGACAAAATACGATAAACGACGAATGAAGTCAACGTCAGTGTGAGACATTGATTATTAATTATTACTATGTACTTGTGTGAAGGTGTGTGTGATTACGTCAAATAGTTAGGGCGTGTTACCCTTGAGATTTTTTGAACTTGTGAATTACTTAAAAAATTAATATCTCGAAAATTAGGCTTTACTGGCCCATGTTTATATTACTTTTTTTTGTCCAAATAGGCATTAGAATCTTTGGTTATAATTTGTCGGTATACTCCTACCCACGCTGTATAATACAAATCAAAACTTATCTCTAAACATCTACGTTGTAAATGTTATATCTGAAGAATGAAGCGACGAAATATAATATATGATTAAACGAACTTGTTAAGTGAAGTTCGATCAATATTATATGAGTCGCTTCATTCGAAGATATAAAGTTCCCGCCCACCCATCCCTGACGATAATACGATAAACTGAAAAAGTTTTGCTTTGAAATTTTCTATCTCTAAAAAGAATGAGACTTCGAATGGCGGGGACCGTGTAGGAAGTAACAAAAAAAAAAAGTATACCCTCTAAAGCGTGCGAGTGTTGCCTGGTAGGAAAAGGGACTACGTTGTAAATGTTATATCTTCGAATGAAGCGACTCATATAATATTGATCGAACTTCACTTAACAAGTTCGTTTAATCATATATTATAGTGCTATAAGGGATCACTTGGAGGCATTGACTAATGCAGGTGAAGAAGTGGTTCTGCTTGGTAAATATTATGTTCAAAATCCAGTTAAAATTACAGCTACGTAAGGACGATGCGTCAAAACAAAAGGATCTCAAGCAAAATTGGTCATCATCATCTTGCTAACAAATTATACCTATGTTAAAGTGGAAGACTTTTTAGATTTTGTCATTCAAGTTATATTTCAATATAGAATATTAGAACAAACATACCTATGTTACTAACCACTATGTATGGACTAACTGGTCTGAAATAAATGTTTTATTTTTATTATTATTATTATTATAACCTATGTATTTTATTAGTATACTGATTAAATTTTTAAAGGTGATTCCGGATATGCTCAGCGTGCCTACCTAATGACTCCCATGGATAATACTCTAGAGAATACTCTCGAAGCTTTTTATAATAGACTTCACGCTACTGTCCGTAACTCCGTGGAAAGAACAATTGGCATTTTAAAAAGCCGATTTAGATGCCTATTAGTTCATAGAGTCCTTGATTACCATCCAAATAAAGTTGTAAAAATAATAATTGCTTGTTGCGTTTTGCATAATATATGCAATCGTGCAGGTATACCCGCTCTCACATTGCCTCAAGACGAAAGACTCCAAGAGTCTCAATTAGTTGCTCAGTTGCAGGGAAGACTTAATCCTGATTTACCACCTCACTCCGATTTAGCTGTTGGGCAGTCACGTAGGCGAGAGTTGGTAAACAGGTTATGGCGTTCACGTCAAACTTAAAGGATAATAATCACTCTGTATGGACGATTGGTCCCTTTTCGCTGCTCGAACTATTTGTAGGATCGGAGTCAGAAGGAGGTGAACCGACAGCGAACAAAAGTAATCGACATAGCCCACCGAAGTGCTGTGGGCCGGCCATATAAGTAGCAGAACCGATAACCGTTGGTGTAAAGTGGAGACCGCGTATCGGCAAATGTAGTGTATAATTATTTGTGGGACAAGGTGTTATTATGATGATTATTATGATGAATCAGCAGATTATAATCTTTTAATTAAGTTTTTATTTAAAGTAGCTTGAGTGTGTCATGTTCTCTTTATTCTCTGCGGTGCTGGCGTGTGCGTACCCTACAACATGATTGAGCGAAGCGATGGCCTGATTTATATGTCATACTCGTAAACGGGTGTTCCTGTGGAGGCTGGTCTGCTCTTGCATACTTTATTTTTCTTCTCCCGTCCCGCGCTGTAGGTAGGTATATGGCGCGCGAAGGTTTAACAATATTTAAACTTTGCTTTTCTAAAACAGTTTTGACTTTTACCAGTACATGACATTGTGAAATTTTAATTTAGTAACTGATGTTATATTTTTTTATTTATATTTTTAATTTTTCAAATGTTGTTGTTGTTGTCCGTTATACTTTGTGTGTTTATTTGTAATAAAAAGTGTCGTATGCTAGGCCATTTTCCAATATGTTAACGCTGTAAAAGAAAGGGCGTAAAGAAATGCCCTTTCCGAGTTTCTTGCCGGTTCTACTCAGTAGGTAAAAGGCCGGTACATGACATGATGGTAATTTAAATTGGTAACTTATGTAAATTTGCAAAAACATTTTATTTTATATTTTTAATTTTTCAAATGTTATTTTATTGGCTTTCATACTTTCTGTGTTTATTTGTAATAAAAAGTGTCTTTCTAGGCCATTTTTCAATATTTTAACGCTATAAAAGAAAGGGAGTAAAGAAATGCCCTTCCGAGTTTCTTACCGGTTCTTCTGGTTCTTCCCGGCCTGTGTAGAATTACAAACCGATGGCATAATGACACCGTTGAGTGCTATTTTGTAGTCTAAACTGATGACTGATGACTGAAAGTTTACTTGCCGGTTCTTCTCTCAGTACAAGGTATCCCGACGTAGAATAACGAACTAATGGCGTAACTAAAAGAAGTAAAATATCATTAATAAACTTTATTTTTAGTGTATACTAGGCCATACCATATATACCATGCCAAGTTGAGTCACAACTCAACTTGGCATGGCCACCATCACCAACTCTAAATCTGACTTTATAGATAGTATGCCGATAGTATGGCGAAATTTGTCGCCAAATATCAGATTTAGTCGGTCTACCGTTCAAAAGTTATAAGGGGTCATAGGTGGCCATGCCAGGATGAGCGCTCATCCTGCCATGGCCACCTGTATCTCGAAACTACAGGTCGTAGTGAAGATCTGATTACACCAATAATATGTCGAGAGTATGTCGAAGTATGTCGACAAAACTCCAGATTTTTTCGGTGCTTTTATAAAGAGAAGTCAATTTAAAATTTTCCCATAGTAAATGTACAATTGCGTGCATACGTTTATTGATAAAGTGAATTAATAATTTGGATCTGAAAGGTGTCTTTATATATATATATATAGATTGCAACTTGATTATTTATGTGTACCTATATGAGTGATACTTAATCGGAAGCATAAAGACAAAGAAAGACAATTCATATGCAAAGGATTCGAAACGTCAGCATTAACATGAATTAAAATTAATGTATACTTTAAACGGGGTCCATATTGGGTTGCATAAATAAAAGAGGCATATGTTAACGTTTTTTGGCATTTTCTTCGTTTCGCATAACGTTGATTCAGAATTAGGCATACTTTATTTATTTTAGAAGTTATGGGGAACTTCTTTTATAATAATGTATATCAGCATCAAATGTTCATGCAACAGTAGGCGAGTCTTTATTTATTTATTACAATTCACAAACATGCAAAACAGAACAATAATAATTATTGTGTTATATTTTGATTATAGTGAGATGATTATTTACAATTATATGTCTTGTCATTTCTTAAATAATCTAAGCCAAATTTATTATTCATTTATGACTTTAAATGTTATGGATACATCCATTATGCGTTTCGTATAATGATAAATTAAATATTATGTTCTTTACATTTATGCTGATTAAAATAATGATAAATAATAATAATAATAATAAAACATTTATTCGGCTTTTCAACACAGAACAGACATGAAAAAAAAATATAACAAAAGTTAAAATAAACTTAAAATTACAAAAAATAAAGAGTTACATTTTCTCAATATACAAGTAACAACAACAAAATAAACAAAAACAAGCAGAAATAAGTAAATACACTAAAAGCCGAATGGGCTGATCAGCTCAGCTTAATGTTGTGGCTGATGCCTCAACGCTGGTATTCTGCTGGACCCATGACAAGGGAGGAGCTAAGCATAACAAAGATGAAGGTGATATGTTGTGTAGAAACACGTCGTGTAGTATATATAGAGTGAAGACACAAGATATATGTGGTAGTGATGTGGATATAAAAATAAAAAATAAAAATAATGTATATATAAACGCAGTTAAGTGGCAATGCAAATATATGCACAATACAAAGATACTCATAAAAAATAAAAAATATAATAATGATAGCCTCAGATGTAACCAGGGGTCTATAAAAGGTAGTCTGTAATGCCGCTCAGTTGTTGCTCCAAGGTGATTTCTCTTAGAATTTTACGGAAGCTGTAAAGAGACGGTGAATGACGAATTGGTGGGGGAAGATTGTTCCAAATCTTAGCAGCGGCATATTTAAAACTACCCTGAAAAGCATTTGTCTTGTGAGCCTGCATGGCAAGGCGACCAGTGCGAGAACGGGATGACCAAATGAGCTTTTCCAACAAATAAGGTGGCTTACGGCTTTTTATAACGCCAAATAATAGAGTGGCTAGATGGATGTACCGGCGGGAAGACATGTTTAAAATATTAGCGCGGTTTATATACGGAGAGATGTGGCTTCTAGGAGGAATGTTGAAACAAAACCTTGTACAAGCATTCTGAACTCGCTGTATCAAAGCTTTGGTTCTCGATAGTAACCGTGGACCATAAACGGTATCAGCATAATTAAATTTTGAAAGAACAAGTGATTCGGTTAAGCTTATGCGGAGACTAGTGCTAAGAAACTTACGTATTTTGTACAAGGTTTTTAAGCGGTAAAAACAATTGCGAGCCACCTCTTTTATATGGGATTCAAAACGTAGCTCAGAGTCCATTAAAAGACCTAAATTGCGAGCTTCTGAGACACAAGAAATAACCGCACCCCTCATAGCGATCTGTGGTCTTCTAGAGCCAATTTTAGCTACCTGGTGTTTTGAGCCCAATACTAAAAACTTAGACTTGGTTGGATTAAGCATCAACAAATTACGTTCCGACCACCGGCTTAATCTTTCTAGGTTTTTATTTAACCTCTCCACGGCCAATTCAGTTTCTCCAGGCTTACACGACAAGTACATTATTGCAGATCGTCTGCATACATGTGATATTTACAGTTCTTAATGCAGCGTACTATGTCTGCACTGTAGATAATGAAGAGTAAAGATCCCAAAATAGAGCCCTGTGGAACGCCTCTATTAACGGCAGACGATTCGGAAGAAGATTGTGAACCATTGGACTTTGTAAGCTTCACATATTGAAAACGAGCACGCAGATAGCTGTCAAACCACCTCAGCGCCCGGTCATCAAGACCATAGTAGGCTAGTTTAGATAATAAGAGCGAAACGTTCACCGTGTCAAAGGCACGAGAGAAGTCAAGTAGAACCAGTAAAGTTCCCTCGTCCTGAGCCTCCAATATATTGCTTGTGACGTCAATAAGAGCCGTAGCTGTACTGCGATTTCTCCGAAAACCCGACTGCGAGACTGGAAGAATATTATTGGATTCTAAGTAATCTGTCAACTGCTGACACACAGCCTTCTCTAGCACTTTGGACAAACAAGGCAAAATACTGATCGGCCGGAGATCCTTGAATGTTTCAGGATTTGTCTTTTTCGGAAGAGGCCGCACAATTGCAGTTTTCCAAAGCTCAGGAAATGTTGATGTAGCAATCGACGTAATTACGATTAAAGTTATCGCATCCAAAGAAGACGGCAACGTCAACAGGGCCATATCTAAAGTAATCATATCAGTACCCTGGGCATTTGACTTCAGTTTGCTGATGATACGCAATACATCCTCAGGGCTGATATTTTTGAGACTGAATATTGATGGTCCAACCCTGTGATGCTCGTAGTATGTTAATAACGATATCTCAACGTTATTTGTACCTGGCAAGTTCAGGAATTGAGAATTTATTTCCTCCCCACAGCTAAGATTAGAAGGAAGATCTATCTCAGGCTGAGGAGGGAGTACTTTTTGTTTTAAGTTTTTCCATAAGATACTTGGATTTTTTATATGCTTATTCACGTGATACTTAAAGTAAGCTTGTTTTTCATGATCAATTGCTGATACAACTAGCTTCTTCAATTGTTTGTAGTACTCCTGATATGAACCTTCTCTCGTCTTGTAGTACCTGATATGAGCCTTATTTCTAAGTCCAATCATGCACTTAACATTGTCGGTGATCCATGGGTGCGAATGATCCCTAATCAAAACTGTCTTAGTCGGAGCATGGGCATCAAATATCACTGTAATAAATTTAGAAAAAATAGCCACCATCTCGTTCAGGTCAGACGCAGACGCAATACTGTCCCAAGGAATTTTCTCAACATCATTGCCAAATTGAACCAAGTCTATATCTTTTAAGGGTCGATAAGTGACGCGTTTTGGTGAGGGTACCAGTTTTTTAAAATTAAATTCGCACGTAACTAAGGCGTGGTTACTTAACTTAGTTCCTATAACTTCAGTTGTCACATTCCGTACAGGAGCGTCGGTACAAATTATGTCAATTAGCGTTTCACTATGTTCTGTAAAGTGTGTGGGTGACTTAACTATTTGCTCAAGATTAAAAACTTTAACGAAATCGAATAATTTACTTGAATTTATGGAATGCCTTTGAAGGAGATCAATATTAAAATCACCCAGGAGGATAATTTTCTCGCAATAAGCAAAGGCGTTGATTGATTCAGTCAGTGCGTTAAGAAACACGTCAACATTTAGCCACGGAGGTCTGTAAGCAGTACCTAAAATAATTTTAGTGCCATTTATGCTGATCTTCAACCACATTTGTTCGACATTTTGAGAAACTGGATGTTCACAAAGCCGGGCGTATATTCCCTTTCGAACATAAAATGCGACGCCACCACCGCGGCCGCCACGAATATTAGAAGGTCGTGGTATACTGCGGAGAGTGTACCCTGGTATGGATGGAGCTTTTCCTTCTTCCTGGGGGCGCAACCACGTTTCGTTAACAGCTAACAAATCCAAGGAGTGCTGCATCACGGCCACTATCAATTCGTCATGATTTTTCCCGAGTGACCCCGGGTTATACAGACCAACTTTCAGATACTTTTTTAGGGGAGCCATTTATAATATAATATTAATATAATACTATAATGAAATAAAATAAGATTATACGTGAGATTGTGATAAAGTGATAGTATTGTGATAATATGTTACGAATTGAAGCACATGTTACGCATATCAAAAACAATAAAATATGTAAGCACAATCTTCAATAAAAAAATAAAAATATTTAAATTATGCCTATTGTAACATTTGAGGTAACTCATCAAAACAAAGCAAAAATACGATAACACAACACAATCACAAAAATAATATAATCTACAAGCACTATGAATACAGTAACAGCGACACAAGCCAAAGCAAGCGAGATGACACGCATTTATTAAATACATAACATAAAAAAGATCTACTGCAGAAGTACAAAATACAGTCACGATTCCGTTGTCTATAATAAATGCAATTACAAAGCCAACTTCTATAAAGCAGATGCTGCAATTAAATATGTTATCACTAAAGTTAGAAATACAAACATATACAAAGTGTTTTACTAATAAAGCAAAAGTGTTTAGGAAATAGCGGCACATATTGGCATAAACCACTGCATAAATTATGTCATCACATGATTTGATGAACCTCAGTCGAGCCAACGGCGTCCAGCCCAAAAACACGAGCCAAGTCGGCTTCCACGCGCAGCCGATAACGAGGAGAACCCGGAGTGGAATGCTGTCTCGCAAAAATCTTGCCGTCTTTCGTCGATACGAACCGCCAGCTCAGACGCTCAGCAGCGTCACGCGCACGACGGAAAAGGTGGCGGTTGGCACGTGTTAGCCGCTCATTAACGTAAAAACGGCGGGGCGTGCCGGGCAGGCTGGTGCCCTCTGTGGTAGCCCCGAGCCGCACGCGTGCCGCCTGCAGCAGATCGTCACGCACCACGCGCCGCACCAACCGCATAACGATCGGACGCGGTCGAGACGCAGCACCATCTTCTCTCTCAGATTCCAGTGGCCGGCCAACACGAGTAGCGCACACCACGTCTTGTTGCTCCAGCTTGACACCCAGCTTAAAGGCCAATGAAGACACCGTGCTCAATAGACTTTCTCCCCTCTGCTCCAAAACTCCCGTGATCTCAATGTCATTTAGCAAAAGCTCCTGGTCGCGGTCGTTAAGCTCAGCCTTTAGCAACTCCACCATTGCACTTCCACTCGATTCAGGGCCCCCCTGAAGGCGACCCTCCAGTTTATCAAATCGCGCGCATAATTGATCCATGCGTTCCTCGCACACCGCTACTCTGGACCTAACATCTGCTAAAGTTTCATTGAAGACTCGAATCTGCTCACGAGTCACTCTCATTTCTTCCCGGAACACCCGCAGTTCCTCTGTCAAACCCTGGCACTCTGCATCACCCTCCATCTGCCGTGGAACGTTCGTGGGACTGCAGACAGCGGCACCACGACGGTGCGTGACCCTGTCATCATGGTCACTCCGTATCGGCGTGTTATTGTTGTCTTTTTTTGGTTCCTTACTTCTGCACATATCACACTTCCATTTTAGACGGTGGTCACCAGTCAAGGTGTTCCGGAACCGTTGCTCGGATACGCCCGCACATGCAAGGTCATAATGTTCCGAACAGATACAGCACCGAAGATATTGCCTATCTTTGATCACATTAAGGCAGCCAGGACAAGTAAATTTTGCCGGAGCCATTTCGCTTTATATAAAAATAAAATAAAAAAAATATAAAAAATAAGCAAAATATATTAAATTTTTACTTAGAAAAATTTTGTAAATATATTATAGGCATAAAAATCAAAGCAAAAAATAATAAATAGCTAAAAAATTTTAAAAAATGAAAGTTCTTCAACAAAAATAAAAAATTAAAAAGCGGGCCCTAGCCAGGATCGATCACGGTTCTTCTGCGATTTGAGTCTATAGCACACACCACTAGGCTAATCGGTCTTGAATGGAGGCGGCGAAAACAAGTGTCATACTATAAAGTTGAAATTTCTCACAAACGAGTTTGGAGATCAACGGCCTAGGCGCTCCAAGGTCACTGCACTTTTGCTACGCTTTAATGTTCACTGATCCGTTGTTGAATGCAATATTATTTATTCGTTTCACAACCACTTTGCACCTTACTGTGATGATTTTTGCACCATTAGAATGGGAAGACTTCACCGAATGTTTTAATGTAAGTTTGAGGCAATAATATTAGAAAAACTACACAAATAAGAATTAAATAGTCGGAGCACACAGAAACACGTCTATAGCGAGATATCGCTCGCTACCCTCCTCCTCATCCTCATCGGCATAGTTTTAACTTAATATAAAGACAATTATATTAAGTTAAAACTATGCCGATGAAACCATTATGGGTTTATAATACTCTGCTTATCATAATTTATGCGAGAAAACTTATTGCTGAAACTGTTATGCCAAAATACATTATGACGAAAGAGATTATGCGACCGAAAGGGCTCCCCTTTAAACGCGGGTAGATCCGTATAAGTTGTTTTATTTCAAAAACAAATAGTCTATTAATGATTGGTCTAACTGAAATCGTTTATGGCGATCACTTCATAGTCTATGCGGCGCTGGTGCGCCCGAAGTAGGCTCACATAGCCAATCTTCTTAGTAAAGTGGTTTACCATTATTTAAATGAATCAAACGCGCTGGAGATATTAGGGTGCACAAATCCTTAATATAGTGGAACGGAACACCGCTACGGCTTGTACTAGTAAAGGGTTCAGACGGTGTGGTCAGTGACACCACTGATGTACATCCAACATCTGTAGCATATCTATCTGCTGTGGGTTTTTTCCCAGCCGAAGCACTCTTTTTGTCGCCGTTAAGACGGTTAGAAGATTTTGTAGCCAGCAGGTCAACATCCCCAAATTTTAATATTTATTGAGAAATTTGATATTTTGTTAGGGGTTGACCTGCGGTCGTTTATACCTTAGTTGTTACCTGTCCGATTCTGTGACGGATTAAAAAATACGTAAGTAACTCCAGTTACGTACTCCAGTACGTAGTAACTGGAGAGTAACGAACATTACAAGTGGTTATACCTCTTGTAATGTTCGTTACTCTCCAGTCGAAAACAGATAATAAAATTTATAGATCTGAATTGCGCCTATTTGTTAGTAGCCTATAGAAATAAATACAATAATAAAATATACATAATCGAATTTCTGACACCAAAATCAAGGCAATCTCGGTGGTGGCTCGAGTTTTGTTCCAGCGATGGACGGACTCGTGCTGCCGGGCATTTCTTCTCATGCCACCGAGCGGGATGGCAGGTTGCGGATAGCCTAGCTCCGGCTGTGAGACCGACCGTTTGGAGGTCGATCCCACATCCGGAGTGCCTGAATTAGGCCCCGGACAAGAGAAGTTCCCGAACGCCAACTCCCAGGCCTAGGGTAACCCTAACCCCACCTCCTGTGATCCCACCCCCATTCCCTCCCTCCCTTTTCCCCCTTTTCCCTTCGGTCCAAGAGGAGGGGTAACCTCTTTTCCAAAAAAGCCCACCCAAACCTCATAATGTCGCAGAAAGGAAATAACATTCCCCAGGTGGGTCCCGGCAATGCCGGGGAATCCCATGCCGACTCGTCGGTCTGCCCCCGTCGTAATCTGGGGGGGGGGCACCAATCTGCCTTTGAGCACCGCGCCTTCTGCGCGGCTGGCTGCTTTAGCGCCCACTTCACCGGTTGCGGCTCACGCGCCACCTAACACCACTACGGCTGCGACCACCGCGCCTCTCGACACACCAACGGCTGCGACTCCTGCGCCTACCACCCAGACACACTCCGTACCTTCCACGATGGCCTGGAAACAGAACATCGTTCGGAAGAGTAGGACTAACAACCCTGACAACGACACAGACAACGCACGACTCGCCAGTCTTGACGGCGAACTTCGCACTCTGGCACTCCAGCGCGAGAAGATCGAAGCAAGACTGCAAGACTTTGACACTGAACGCCAAGGGATGGGAAAGGTAGCTGAACCTGGTAGTTCTGGTTTTATCTCTGTGGACGAAGTACGCTCGCTTAAACGTAAGCGCGGAAAAATCCGGAACAGAGAGAGAGATCTCAACAACCGTTTAAGCAAAATCCGCGAAGGCAATTGCCAGCGCGATGCGAAAACGGTTGCTTGTAAGGGAGTACGCGACCAGCTGCAAGTACGCGAAGGGGACACCCAGCGCGAAAAGCAGCCGGACGCGGAAACATGCGGTCAGGGACTAGTACGCGAAGGGGAAACTCAGCGCGAAACGTCACTGCCTGCACCAGAACCATCCGGGGCCGGTAACCGGAACCAAACCGTCACGACCCAGGACAGAACACGACCCAGGAAGAAACGAGGCAAGCGAGCTGGTTTTTTGCACGCAGCGTACCTGGCTTCCAACACCAAGCCAAGCTCCTCGGAACCGCAACCAGGCCCAAGTGGCCTTGGAGCGGAGAAGAGGACGCGCCCGGACGACACGGCTTCACCGAGTGCGCTCCAGGGGGACGCAAAGCGCGTAAAAGTCCAGGCCGCCAAGGGAGAACAGAGAACCTACGCGCTGGCCACAAAGGATATTCCTGCGAGGCTGGCCGTAGCGATCTGCCTCTCGCCTCCATCACGGGACATGACCACTGACGAAGCTGAGCACATCAAGCTCAGCCTTGAAGACCTCGTCATGGACGCCGACCCCTCAAATCCACTCCCGGCCTTCCGTGGTTACCCACGGATAGCGGATGGCACGGTGCAGATGTGGTGCGAGGACGACAGTGCCCTGATTTGGCTGACCCTGAACGTACCCAAAATCAAACTACCTAACACTGACGACACTCTGACAGTGATGAGACAGTCCGACGTGCCGACCCGTGTCCGAGCAGCGCTCTTCGTACCTAGGTACAACGGAGACATAGCGCGGCTCCAAAGCGTTCTGACTCGACAGAACACTTGGTACGACATAGGAAGGTGGTCTCTGTACAGGGCGACATCAATCGGTGGCGATAACCCGGGGACTTATTTGACCCTGGGCATCCCACCGGAAGAAGTCGAAAAGGTCTTGGGGCGGGAACGCCGTGTATCGTACCTACTTGGCTCGATATACGTGCGTTTTTACCCCAACACCTTACCCTCAGACACCCAGACTACGACCCCTACCACTGCACCAACTCAACTGACACCGACACTGACAGACGACACGACGACTATGGCACAGCTTGAGGAGGAGATGGCCAGAGCGGCGATGACAGACGTCGACGCTGCCAGCATACCACCCACATCACCAGGGTGGACGGAGCAGTTGCTCGCCTCGTCGCCGTGTGGCGACCGGCATGGGCTAGAGGATGGAGGAGAACTTTCCGCTGGATCGGTCTCCTCGTAACTTAACCCCACCGCCGTCGTCGCCTACGTCCAATCCCCTCAACAATATAAACCTAAACATCATCCAAACTAACCTCCAGCAAAGCCAGACTGCCACGGCTTGCCTACGCAGGGCGCTGGAGATGAAACCCCGGACCATCGCACTGATCCAAGAGCCGTGGATCAGAAACAATAGAATATGCGGCCTCAGCAACATCGGAGGTAAGCTAATTCTCAACACACAAGGCACAGACAAACCAAGAACCTGTGCTTACATACCCAATGATGTACCTACCTCAACACTCACACAGTTCTGTTCCAGAGACCAAACAGCTGTCAGGCTTAAAACTGACGGTGATGTACCCGACATCGTCCTAGCCTCGGTATACATGCCAGGTGAGGATGAAGACTGCCCACCAAAACTGATGACCGACCTCGTGAAGCACTGCGAAGATGCAAATCTGGAGCTCGTCATCTGCACAGACTCAAATGCCCATCACCCGCTTTGGGGTTGTAACAAATCCAACTCTAGAGGTGAGGTCTTATGCACATATCTTTTCTCTACTAACCTAAACATTGTAAATCGTAACTCTGAGCCCACTTGGGTCACAGCTCGCGGTCAGACAATTATCGACTTAACACTAGCTTCACAAAGCGCAACCAATCTCATCTCTAACTGGCATGTATCCAACGAGCCTTCTTGCTCGTATCATAGAAGGATTCGATTCTCGCTAGTTGCGAACACTAAAAAACCTGAACCAAGACGCAATCCACGCCGCACAGACATACCTGGCTACAAACGGCTTCTAGCCACCTTATTAACCAGGCACCAGACACCCATAAATCCAACAGATCCCAAACAACTTGAAAACACTGTAATAAAACTCTCAGAATACATAACCGAAGCATACCACGCCTGTTGTAAACTAAACGACCAAAACACCAAAAGCAAGGGAAACTCTTGGTGGAATGCCGAACTGAGTAAACTCAGGCTAGCACTACGTAAACAATTTAACAAAGCCAAAAACTCCAGACTTCCGGAAGATTGGGACCTATACAAAGAAACCCAATACACTTTCAAAAAACGAATTAGATATGCCAGCAGAGCGGCCTGGCGAAAATTTTGCGAAGACATTGAATCAAACAGCGAAGCCGCGCGTGTAAGAAAGATCCTATCTACCGATCAGGACCGCACCCTCGGATCGCTGAAAAACCCAGACAACACATACACGAAATCAGACCATGAAACAAGTAGAGTCCTCCTAGAAACACACTTCCCAGACTGCAGTCTCTCCGAGGACAGAACATGGGCGAGTGAACCTCTTCACACACCAAACGATCAGGACTGGTCCAGAGCCAGTACCATAGTAACAGAAGACCGCATAAAATGGGCAATAGCAACATTTAAACCATACAAATCTGCAGGCTTGGACAACATCTTCCCGGCCCTACTGCAATGGGGAGTGGATCCCCTTATTCCATGGCTGGCAGTAATCTACCAAGCTTGTTTAGCACACAATTACATACCACTTGCATGGCGTGAGGTGAAAGTGATCTTTATACCCAAGCCAGGTAAAACCGACTATACACAACCCAAAGCTTACAGACCAATAAGCCTAACATCTTTTCTACTGAAGACCCTTGAGAGACTCTGTGACCGATATATCCGGGATGGACCTCTTCGGGAGTTTCCACTACACAAACAGCAACACGCCTACTCCACAGGGAAGTCAACAGAATCCGCACTCCATAGCGTGATTTCCAAGATTGAAAGTGCGGTAGACCATAAATGCTCTGCACTAGCGACTTTTATTGACATAGAAGGCGCCTTTGACAAAACCATATTCCATAGCATCAACGCAGCCCTCGAGGAACACGGTGTAGACTCGACCCTGCGAGGATGGATCACAAACATGCTCAGACTCAGAGCCGTACAAGTCACAGTGAACGACACCACAAGAGCCATTGTGGCGAAGGGATGCCCCCAAGGAGGAGTCCTCTCACCGCTTTTATGGAATCTTGTGGTAAACAGCCTTATCAAGCGCCTAAATGACAAAGGCTACTTCACGGTGGGCTACGCTGACGATATAACCATAATAATAAATGGCACACATGAAAATACACTCTGCAACCTTATGCGCCAAGCTTTAAAAATAGTAGAAGAGTGGTGCAAGGAATATAAGCTAACAGTAAATCCTACCAAAACAGAACTTGTCCTTTTCACAAGAAAAAGGAAACTAGCACCATTACAACTTCCACAACACTTTGGGTCCACCCTAAGCCTATCAACCGAATCCAAATACCTAGGCATCTATTTGGACAAACAGCTGAACTGGGCAAAACACACAGAATACATCACAACAAAAGCCAGCATAGCACTATGGCAATGCAAGAGATTGCTCGGCAAGAATTGGGGCTTAAGCCCCAAAATTACCTACTGGCTATACACCACAGTTATCCGTCCAATCATCACATACGGCTCTTTAGTTTGGTGGCCTAGGACCAATCTAAGCACGGCCCAGAAAGACCTTGAAAAACTTCAAAGATTCGCCTGCGTAGCAATTACCGGCAGCATGAAGACAGCACCCACCGCCGCTCTACAGGCAATGCTGGGGTTACCACCCCTACATCTAGTTGTAAGAGAAGAGGCGGCCATAGCGACCTTCAGGCTCGAAATATCTGACACCCTAAGTAGGGATTCCAGAATCAAACATACACGCATAAAGGAGGATGCAATCAAACTTCAGCCTTTGATGGCATCATCAAGCGACAGAACCCTGAAAATACACTGTTTTCAAAAACATTACCAAATAGAACTCACAGCAGAGCAGTATGATCGCTCAGGTCCGCAAGAACTAAGAATCTACACTGATGGATCGAAAACCGACCAGGGAACTGGTGTCGGAGTTTTCTCAGAGGACTTAAACATTAAAATATCCAGGCCCCTAGGAATGCTAAATACCGTCTATCAAGCGGAATGTGTTGGCATTATCCAGGCAGCACACGCCATAGAGGTCAGGAAAGTCACGGATACCCACATCCGCATACTCTCCGATAGTACCTCGGTCCTTAGGTCATTAAAGAAAAACCAGATCACCTCAAGACTGATACTGGAATGCCACAACGCTCTAGAACGCGTAACGGTGCTAAACCGAAATACAGTGACACTGCAATGGATCAAGGGACACAGTGGATCTCGTGGTAACGATGCAGCTGATGAACTAGCCAGAAGAGGCTCCAACACAAAAGCTGTTGGACCAGAACCGATAGTACCCATCCCCTTTAACCAGTTAAGGAGCTGGTTAAGGGAACACACACAGACACAAGCAACAAAATGGTGGACCTCGACACCAGGATGCAGGCAATCCAAAGAAGCTATGCCGTCCCTGGACACAAAGCTCACCAAGCGCCTTCTGCGCATGGACAGGAATAGCCTAAAACTGGTGGCGGGGACCATTACTGGACACTGCTCGCTGAATAAGCACTTTCACACACTAGGTATTACTGATAGTCCTCTGTGCAGAGCGTGCATGGAGGCGGAGGAGACGGTGGCGCATGTGCTCCTTGAGTGCACCGGCGTCGCTCAGATCCGCAGAGAAACTCTCGGTACACCGGAATCACTCGCGGACGCCCTGAAAAGACTAGGAAGACTGATCTGCTTCTGGAGGGAGGTGGGCTGGCTGGAATAACCGGCCGCCATGGCTCACGCACAATGGTCCACCTAAAGGACTAAGTGCGGAAACCTTCACCGCTAACATAGAACATCAAGGCAATCAGGTACCGCTTTATTTTCGGTGGTATTATGTCTTGCATGATTTTATGATTTATGATCTGATAGAAATTAGACATACAAACACATCGAAGTTCCGTTCTTCGTTCACCGTTTTATTCGTTCATTAAATCGCTTTTAAAAATATAAAATGCTTGTGTACGTGATTGTACTATGTTGCTGTTGTATGAAAAAAAGAAGTTGATATAACTTTTCGTAGAAGCATCGACAAACTCTGGTGTTTAGTCAACATACTTCGACATACTCTCGTCATATTATTGGTGTATCAGACCTTCGCTACGACCTGTAGTTTTCGAGATACAGGTGGCCATGCCAGGATGAGCCTCATCCACCCATGGCCAACCATGGCCCCTTATAACTTTTGAACGGTACCTTTCCGACAAACTCTGACATTTGGCGACAGATTTCAACATACTATCTATAGTCAGATTTAGAGTTAATGGTGGCCATGCCAAGATGAGCTACACGCTGACCCGACAGACGTTATCCTGCCTAAGTTAAATAAATATGTGCCACAAACGCCATCTATTAAAGGTAATCCAAAGTGGTGGTTCCTATCCAGATTTTTTGAGTTTTCAATTGATTTTTTTCTAACCCATCCTTGTATTAGAGCGAGCAAAACAAAATAAAAATTATTCAAATCGGTTTAGCCCTTTTTGAATTTTAGCGAGACTAAACAACAGTAATTAATTTTTATTTATGTAGATAATAAAAATTCTTGGATAATAAAAATAATAAATAAAAAATGTCTATTTTTCTTCCACAGTAGACAGTAGATTTAATATTAAGTGAAATTCACTTGAAATTGAAGTAAACTCATCAAACTTATAAATATTTATTTTAATTAAAAAAAACATATACATATAAACTAAAATTACACTTTTACATAGAAAAAAAACATTCTGACTGGGTAAACATTATGTACTTTTTACTGCATTTCAAACAATGTAATTTTGGCATTAATAACACCTCTGTAAAATGTAAAACGTAGTTTTCGATGTGTGGTCACACAGACCGCGGTTTAACTTTAGATCAAAACTAAAATTGCCTGCAAGGTACTCGAGCTTAGAAAAAGTTAAAAAATTTGAGTTTTTTTAAACCAAAGCGGTGTGAGATCGCACGTCGGTGATTGAAGCACATGAGCTGTAAATACCCGAACAGAGTCCAAGCTTTCTTAGAGCGTGCAAAATATACAGTTACTTTGGTAGGGTTGTCACATGAGAATAAGATAAATTAAACAAAATATTTTTTTTATATTTATTTAAAAATTTATAAATTACTTATCTATTATCTTTATCGTTAAAATATGCCTCTTTAATTTATGCAACCCAATATGGACCTGTTCACGTACGCGCCGCGAGAGGACAAACCGGTTTGCAACGGCACAGCCAGCGGACAATCTCAGCGAGTGTCAAACGCGTTGTTTCGTGTTGTGAACTGTCATCGCTCGTAAAATATTATAATTATTTGAGGTTTTGTTGTTTGATTTAAATTAGAGTGGTTTACTGTAAAATATGCTTAATTTCTGTACAGTACGTATGAACAATATCTATAAAAAAAAAATATTGCGTATTTCACGTAGTTTCGCGAAAACTTACATATTAAAGAAAACATTGTAAATATTGATACATAAATCGTTAAACGTATACATGACTGTACATATGATCTGCTATGTGAGTGTGATAACGCCAAATAGTTACCTTGTTTATTCGCGCGCTTTTAATGCGCCTACTGCATACGTGCAAAATTCTTTAGGTTGTTAAGTTGGCAGTCGGTACAACCCTATACTTTTTATCCTTTTCTCTCCCGCACGCCTACGCATCTTCTATCGCGCGCGCGACATAAGCGCGCATCTGATTGGATGGTTTGAACATCGCCTGCCGAGCGCCGTCCAAGATGGAGAAGAGTTCTAACTGGAGCGAGCCACGTGCAAGGTGCTTGCTGTTATAAAAATTGGAAATAAGGGCTTAAAATCTGAGTCCTTCGACCTATCGATTCGTCGCGAGTGTTAATCGGTTGAAAGAAAGCTGAGGTGGCCACCTATTTAGACTTTATACAGACAATCACTGCTGGTTTTGTGGTGGGTGACCGGCGACGCCCGTCTGGATGGTTCCGGTCCACACTTCGACCCTAGACCCTGGACCTGGGATACTGCGAGCTGTGCGAGGATCCTCAAGGTAGGCGTGCTTTCCATCTTCCACTGACTGCCAACGTATATCGTCTAGCATACCAAATCCACTATTTAATACAGTCCACTATCGCTGGTGGCTGTTCCTCACTCTTTCACCCTAGGTCGCATAGAAACCTTTGTTTCTCCGTACCACGCATCAGGTCTTCCAATCCCTGACCCTGGTTAGAATCTCCCGCGCTAACATTTGGTCTCTTCGAGCCGGATAGGTACCTACTTATACCTTGATAGGTAATGCTGATGTAATGCTGATGCATTCTCTAGATAGGTACGTACTCGTACGAACTTATTTTAATTTCTTTAATCGCTAAAACCCATTTTCTTTGGCTAAATTCGTTTAGTCAACACTTAAGATACCTACGTATCCATTCACACCCGCCCCGCCATTAAAGGTATTGCCTAAAACTGATAATAAGTACCTAAGCACTTAAATAAGTTTAATCGCAACCGCCGGTTTAGGTAATTATCTAGGTATAAGCGAAATTAAAAATCCAAGTCGTAGGTTTTAACTTCTTGTTTAGATAGCAGTAAAGAAACGTTTAATTTTGTACAGCATTTGTGTTTTAAAATACGTAGTTCTTTATTAGCTTCAAACATATTAATCGCTAACTAATTCTATAACTATTTAACAGTGTAGGTAACTACATTACAACTACAGTTGAGAAGCGCGTCAAGCGCTTCGTACTTGTATTGTAGGGTAGGCACAGACCATATAGCCCTAGACGCCGCATACGAGGGGAACGTTATTCACCCAACATACGCGCTACCGGAACACATGTTAGTGCCACGCCCCAAACACTCGATTCAGTCTTGTTTTGACAACGCTGCATAACAAAAATCTCTTAAAAATATAAATATGCCGTATTGCGCCGTAAAATTGTGTAGAAAGTGTAGCAGCACCTCCAGCTTACAAATAGATAATATATCATTTCATCGTTAAGTCCAATTTTATGAGATAAAACGATAAATGTTTTGCTGACGTAATAATTCCATTATGAAATAAGAAAAATGCACGCGTTGATGTCTTTTAGAAAGTCTCTTTCCTTCTACTGTAAATGCGTATAGCGCTATCTCTCTCTGTCTTGGTAACTGCACAATTAGTGTCGGCCCAAGTGAGAACCCATCAATTTATCGATAAATATATTTACGATGAAAGGGATCTAGTTCTCGTGAAGGGTTTAAACAGTTAAGGCAATAAAATCTTATGTTATCTTATCTTAACTTATCTTTTCACTCTCTCAGAGAGGTTAAATATTAATCTAATGAAAGTTGTATCACATTATATTTTCTAGAACATGCATAAATACTTTGAAATGTTTTCTAAAAACGATGTTATTTACAATATAAACAGATGAAATAAAAACAAATAAGCCATACCTTATCTACAATGAAAAGAAATAATTTAGTGTAAATTATTGTACTCTTTTTTAATAAAATTCAAAATTCAATTCAAAATTCAAAATCATTTATTCAGTTTAGGCTACAAATAGCTCTTATGAATGTCATTATGCCATCGGTTCGTAAGTCTACTCTGGGCGGGAGAACTGATTTCAGAGAACAAAACTAGTTCTTTACAAAACAATGACAAATAAAAGTACATAAAAAGATAAGTATTATCTGATTATAGAAGACATACAGCTTGTTTCAATTGCTACAAATCTATAATCTTGGGTAGATCACAGTAAATGTAAGTTTCATTACCGGTTTTAATACATTATTTAAATTAGTTAATAAATTGTTACTTCTATGAAAATTTTTTGTGCCCTTAACCAATAAAGAAATGTTGGTATTGATTATATTAAACATATATTATATAGAAAGTACTGTTTTATTATCTAACCCTGTTATATAAAGATAATATAATCTTTATTGTCACAATAAGACATCAAGTACAATAACGGTCCATCGATATCAATATCGAGTAACACCCCATCACTAATTGGAATGCACGTGTCAAGTGCATGTCACCTGTCACTAGTTCGACCTTGAAACAGCCAATCACAGCCCGAGTTACACCTCCGCTCCCCCCTGTCTTTTGCCGATTGCATGTTTTAGAAAAACTCGCTGAATGCGGCGTCTAGGGCTATATGGTCTGTGAGGGTAGGTGATATTTGCTCTTAGCAAAGCAACGCATTGTACCTTCTTATCCTATAAATACGATACGCAGTAGGTCGCATTGAGCGCGCACTTGCCGCTCAGTAGGTAGGTATACCGCACTTGTTTTATAAAAGAGATATTTCGCGTACCTAGTCGCTATGTCTAAGAAAAACGAAAGTAGTGATAGCAAAGGCCTTAATACATACTATGAATCTGATCTGTCTATGTTGGAGGCGCAACGTAATGTTTTTTTTTTGAAATTGTTCAAAAAATATACGAAAATTCTCTTACGGCACACACGAGCCCAGATCTTAAAGAAAAAAATCTCAGTTCTGTTGCGACTATCGATGAAGTTACGTCATGCTTCCCGGCGGAACCACTTTCGATTTAAGGCTAGGTATTCCTGTCAAAGTAGGCATTTAGCGATGTCTCGGCCGCGTTTCGCGCGGACGTAGCGGTAGTGAACTCGCATGACACCGCCCGCCCGCTCGCCAGCGATACAGTATAGAAATAAGCAGTAGGGTAATTTTATTTTGCTTTAGAAGTGCATTTTTATGATCAAACTTTGTTTAGTAGTGATAAAGTAGAGTTACGAGTTTCGTAAATAAATAAAGTAAGTAATTAATAATGAATTTATGTTTTTTGGTATCCATTTAATTATAATATTATTATTTTTTTTCAAAATTATTTTTCTTACTTCAATTTCATGGGCTAAGTTAAGTATCCACCAGAAAGGATTGCACGGTTATTTATTTCAAAGAATGTTTGGCATAAATGGAATAAGGGTATCAAATTAAATTCAAAATATTATTATGTTTAATCTCAAAATTCTTCAAAATTTATTTCTCTTGTGCTTGTACCCGGTTGCAAATTTGATATGGTAAGGTTGGGGAGTCTACATAATTTACATTTTCCTTGTCATCTTGTAAGGACAACGTTCTTATTGGCATTCCACGTGCTTGTCTACTATCTACAATGAAGATCAACGAGAATTTAGTTAAATATGTAGAATTACAGTCACATCAAAACCAATTAACCAAAAAAGAATTATTGAAATTGGAAAAGTGACGAAGTTAGAGCGATTTTCGTGCTGCATTCTCAAAAACGCAGACGTCATCAGCTACGCTCGCACTAGCACGGCAGTTGCCGCTTGCCGCCCGCCACTATATTTTACGAATAAACTCAAAAACTACTGAACCGATTTTAAAAATTCTTTCACTATTAGAATGCTACATTATCCCTGAGTAACATAAGTTATATTTATTACTAAAAAATAATATTTAATAAAAAATAAATAGAAATACGATTTGTTTATTGTTGTCATAGAAACTGCCAAAGCGGTGCGAAGTCCGCCGGGTCAGCTAGTCTATTATAAAAACATGACCAGTATGCAGTTCCTGTATTGAGATAAGTCGCAATGGATATAGTGGGACAAACGATCTCAGATTATATCCATCAATGGATATACGCAATGGATAGTGAGGGATCTACCCGCGCATTCTACCACAGTTGCTTGCAGCGCGTTGACTCGTACGTAGTAAACACACGTAAATGGATAATGTCGTCTTACAAATATTGTATTGTGCTACGATGCGAAAATACAAGTGTTGCTACGACGGACCAATTGTTTTTTTGTGTTCCAAAAGACCCAAAAGGATTTCTAAACAGTCGGAATACAACAATGCTTTTAACATTTTTATTATGGCGCCGGTATTAGATAAGATGGTGGTAGCTAGCCAGGCGAACTTAACAAGCCCAACCACCAAACAAATCAAGAACGCGCCGCTGATAGGAATCGAACTCGGGACACTGGGTCTAAGTTCGGAGGCTTAGCCACTAGACCACAGAGGCGGTTAAATGTTTATTATTTGTTTGTTACTCAATCACGTGGATCCGGCTGAACAGATTTAGATGAAATTTTGCACATAGATAGACCTGGATAGGACTATTTTTATTTACTTACAAAATATTCAGCTAACACGCACAGATGATAAATCAATAAATAAAAAAACGTTTAAAACACAAACACAAAACATGAAATATATCAAAATATAAAACAAAAAAAAACGATTTTTTTTACTTTAGGTTAGTAGGTACTTACTTATTAATGTGTCTGCGAAAAAATACAGCATCTTAGAACTTATTTAAAAAACTAAAATCCAGGCGGACTTAACAAGCCCTACTATCAGCCAAACCGAGTAGGTACACAAAGATGTACCTCCCGCTAGGAATCGAACCCGGGACCTCTGGGTGTAAGACCGGTGGCTTAGCCACTAGACCACAGAAGCGGTTAAAATTTAATAAAAAGCTTGTTTTAAATTTTTTTTCACTTTTAACTTTTTAACATGTAAGTACCTACAGTCTAGGAGTTCCTCTGACCTCCTTTCAGTTTCATCATCAGATCTTGGGCACCACACAAGGTTAGTTTTTATCAAGACAAATAAAATAAGCACAAATACGGCGGGGTTACCTTGTGTCATTGCAAAGTTCCTAGTTAGCTCAGTAAGTGAAATGTGAATTTCTTATGAGTTAAATAAAACTCTATAACCTCAGTTCCTATGATCACCTTCCGACTGCATCATCAGACCAGTTCCATGATGCCATATTATTGAATTGCTATCGAAGTTGCGTAGATATACCAAGTTTCATCTCGATCGGTCCTCGGGAAGTGATCCAAATCTTCCTTGCACGATTTGACCCGTACATACGGTCGCACGAGTCCGCACGACTTATGTACTGTAACATCATCGTGAGTGGCAAGCAGGCGCGCGCGTTTCAAAATAGCCGTTCAGAAAAACATTAATAACTTCATAATTTCTTGACGGATTTTAATATTTTAAGAATAAAATGTTTAGTAGTTGATTACGCATACGATGTATATAGTAAAAATCAGATTTGCTATTATGTGATTGATCCTCATTTCCGGCATTAAACATTACATGTAAAATTGGACCAACTTTGGCTCCATTTGCGTTTTCCAGAAGTTATCGTCCCTTTCGATGCGTTTTGTAAGCAAAGGTTCATTTTCTCCAGCCCAAATTTCTAGCAGACTGAGTCGTCTTTCAGTAACGTGAAGCTGCCCTTGTATTTGATAGAACCAATTAGAAGTATCGAGAGAGAAGTATCGAAAATAGTTTCACGCATTCACAGTTCATTTTATACGAATTTTAAAAATTAATTAAAAATATTCAAACGTAACTCCGGCAGCCGAAATTGTTTTAGGGGATCTTAGACGAGCTTCCCTGAGCCCCCTACGCATTCAGTTTTCTCAGATTCAGGCGACTTATTTCTAAATCCAACCCGGCAGAGGTACCGATATGAATTATCAAAAATCATAGCAATGCGATCTTCAGTACATAGTCATACTGATATTCTTATACTATCGAATTATAACCATAATATAAGTTTTAAACATGAATGCAAGAATCTTTGTAAGCGTTTATTGTTTATTGCCCATTATGAATAACTTGCAATAATTATATAATTATTTACGACAAAAACGGATTGATTGGCAGTCACGGAAAAAACTGACACAGGTCCGTCGTCCGTAAGCGCCCGAGCGCGACTGATCGGGCCTGCCGAGCAGCCGTACTCGCGCATTTCGTAGATATTTAAACATAGTAAATAAGACAATCATTTTATCATGTCAAACTCTGCGAATTCCCCTGCGAAATATTATTGTCTTCAATTGAGTACAAAAAATAAATAGAAAATATCAGTAGTTTAGTCATCATATTGAAAAAACATTACAAAAAGAGGTAACTTTGGGATTTTTTTTTATCGAGTGAAGTTCATTGGATCTTGTAACTGAATGCGACTTCCACTAGATTAGATCCTTAACTAATACATACTTTTTTTCCAGAATTTAAAACCTTGTTTTCTATGTCTCAGATTGTTTGAAAAAACTCAATAGTGCGGCCTCTGCAGGAATACCTAGCCTTAACTTGTATAAGTTACTCAAAAAAATCTATGAAATGTCTATAAAATACTAGTCCTAGTTAAAAAAAATCTATGTCTCCGGTTTCGTCGTATTTTGTTATTGAAAGTGGTTGCGCTGCGGAGTATCCTTCCAGCGAAACCACCACTATATATCTATAAATATGCATAGTATAAACAAATATATAGTATCAAATAATTCTATAATAATTCTATATTGAAGTAAGACCCCCAGATCCTCACTAGAATTTAAATATACGGACAAAGCTGTGCCTCAAATTTTCTCTTTGAAATAGTTTCTAAACGCCTAGAGTAAAGTTCTTAGCAACATTAACATTACATATCTTGCAGAGGTAAAATTTCATTAAAGTTCCTAACTACCCACATCATAACGAAATATGCAAGTAGACGTACTCACTTATGCTAGAATCTAGTTTTTTGACATGTGTATTTTTTTTCTTTTTTATTATTTGTTACAAGAAGTATAATTTCCTTATTTGAAAAATAATAAACCTTAACATTGATTTCTCCTAATTAGAAAGTAAAGCCATATTCGCATGCTTGTGGTTGTGACAATGAACTTTAGTCTAGGTGCCTCACAAATAAACAGAGAATAAAGTCAGAAAGTTATTCCGTGTTTGGTCTCTTTTACTCTAATTAGAAATTACGTTTACATGACAAGAACAAAAGACGGACTAACTATTCCGACCTTATTCTCTGTTTATTTGTAAGGTACCTACTAACTATTTCGAAGAGAAAATTTGAGGCACAGCTTTGTCCGTATATTCGAATTCTAGTGAGGATTTGGGGGTTCTAATTCAATATAGAATTGTTATAGAATTATTTGATACCATATATTTGATTATACTATGCATATTTATAGATATATAGTGGTGGTTTCGCTGGAAGGATACTCCGCAGCGCAACCACTTTCAATAACAAAATACGACGAAACCGGAGACATAGATTTTTTTTAAATAGGACTAGAATTTTATAGACATTTCATAGATTTTTTTGAGTAACTTATACAAGTTAAATCGAAAGTGGTTCCGCCGGGAAGCATGACGTATGAAGTTCGCATAGAATTCAAAAACTTAGTTGATGAGTATAATCGAACATTGCTTCGAAACAAAATTGGCGCGAAACCTAATTATCAACCAATTATTGCTTTCGAAGAGATGTACTGCCGTATTAAGCGTGTGGTAAAACAATGTGAACCGCCTCCGAGGGCTGAACTTAGTCTACCGGTCATGCCCAAATTACCGTCTTTGCCCCCATTGGAGCTTATGTCATTTGATGGCGACATTCGAAATTGGCCTTTATTTTATGCAAGTTTTAAGTCGAGAGTCCACGACAACCCATCGCTGTCAGATGACGAAAGACTGTATTATTTAATAGGCAAGCTATCGCCTAAAAGCCCAAGCCGTGTTCTCGGGGATATGCTATATATGATAGCCGCGAATGCAATTACGCATCTTAATCTCAATGATTTGGCGGATTATATGTTATTACACACCGCCTTAAAAAAGTTAGACAACGAAACGTTCCTCGCGTTCGAGATGAAATATCGTGACGCCAAAGTGCCGACGTTTGGTAATCTGTCCGACTTCATCAAAAGTCAGTATAGGGTATACCAAAATACGCAGCCTAGCACTAGTGCAGGCTCGTCGCGATCTCTCAATAATACGCAACCCGCGCAACCGCCTAAACTTAAATCTAATATACCTAACGCCCAGACTTACGTAGCGAGCGCGATACCTTCTAAGTGTCTACGAGTATGTCAGGACATTTGTGCACGAATATTTCTTTAAATGTCCCGCATTTGATACTTTGACGCCATTTGAACGTTTCAAATGCGTTAAAGAACCTAAAGCATGTATAAATTGCTTAAGTTTAAAACATCGATCCCGTGATTGTAATTCAAAATCAATGTGTCGCAACTGCCAACAGAAACATCACACCTTATTGCATAGGCATAAGGTTGTTAATCAATCGGCGCCAAGCCCAAGCGGTCAGCCCGCTGCACGGTGGGCTGAAAATCGGCTTTCATAGACTTAGGGATTTCAATTTGCAAGTGCCGGATTTTTTGCTGGATATAGATTCTATTAGCTATTACTATATACAAAAATGATACCTGAGATAATTCTGCTCAAAAACGAAGGAGTTATATTTTTTTTACGAAAATTTTGTATGGAGCAAGTATGAAAAATCCGATTATCTCTAAAACGGCAAGGAAAACCGTAATATTCTTGCAGGTGGTTATAGTACTAATTATTAATGATTTGTGTGATACTCTACATAACGGTTACTGCTGCCGTTTTTTTTTAAAAAATCATCGAATTATTTTAATTTATTTTTAAATATGAAGCGGTTTCTTTTTGTGTCTAAGTTAAGAAACACAGACTTTAAACCACAGGTAAGATAAAATAGCATCACGCCTACAGCCCCGAAGGAGTAGGAAGAGGTTTATAGTACACCCACACTTCGGCAGCTATTATGTTTGAGCTAGATATATAACAACACAAAAAGTGTTTAAAAACAAGTCATTTGATGGATATGTAACCAATCTCTGCGTACACATGTACACCAAGTAAAAGATCTATCTCCCCAGGAGTATGGAATGTTGGATCTGCGAGTTCGATATTTTGGAAATGAGTCCAACGCTCATGATCTATTTTTGTTGCTGGTATTATGTCTGTCACATTTTTTACAACATAAGCAGTGCATTTTATTTTAAACTCTTTATTAATTCTCGACGTCAAAATAATCTCCGCCGCATAATTGAACGGGGTTGACATTTGTCCCACTGCTGATACTTGTCCCTTTTTCTCAATGCGTCTTAACTGTAACCTCTTCACTACTGCCTCACTTATAAAAGACTCTTCAGAGCAGGGATCTATTAGAGCTCGTACAATTTAGCATTCTTCCCCTATCGTTTTTAACAGGACTACATTGAAAAAGGTTGTTAAAAGACATTGTATCAATTAGCCGGCTCTCAAGACATCCTGCTGTCGTGTCGGGAGTTAAGTAACTATCAGTATCTACGTGTGTGTTCCAATTTAACTGAGACATATTGAAATAATAATATTAATAAATAATAAAATTTTATTTTCTTCCACAAAACTTACTCTTAATGTCTAGTCTTACATTCAGGTACATATTAAAGTTATGTGGGAGACTGGAGCCTGAAACTAAGCCTAAAGTTAGGCTTGATATTTTCAGTCACCAGGTCTCCCCCCCAATCTTACATCACTGCGAAAGTAAGCATAATTTATTATAAACGGTTTAATTACATTAATACAAGGCAGGCATTATGGTCTGTGTATAGTTATTTAATTTATATCTGTTATATAGTTACTTATCTATTATAATATATAATCGTATGTATAATGCGTATACAGAGTGTTCATTTTGATTTAGGGAAATTTTAACCAACGATTCCTTACCTTAAAATAATGGTTTTGACTTAAGAAAGTTTTCTATCAATCGCATAATGCACGAGATATTAATTT
This sequence comes from Eudonia mercurella, assembly GCA_963082485.1. Taxonomy (NCBI): domain Eukaryota; kingdom Metazoa; phylum Arthropoda; class Insecta; order Lepidoptera; family Crambidae; genus Eudonia; species Eudonia mercurella. Next base: position 32,596 of record CAUJAO010000152.1, read on the forward strand.
TTCTAAGGTAAATTTGACACTTTGTGCTCTCAGTGTGTCCATTTACTACGTTGCCACGGTAATAGTATCTAACAGTAGTGTAACTTCATACAAACGGACGAAGCGCGAGCTATACCTACGCGCTCGGATCTCGGCATGAGCTCGGCATGCAACAGTCGCGAATGTGCCGCAGTGACCAACGGACGGTGTATTATTTTTTAAACAGAAAGCGTGCGATTTTTACACGACTGCCGAAAAAAGGAGTGTTATGTTTTTTTGATTAAAATAAGTTGAAGTACTTACTTAGTATGGCAAAGAGCAATTATAGAATATATTGTGCTGTTTTTGGTTGCATCAATTCTTCACTAACGCACTCAGAAATAACATTTTTTAGATTACCTGGAAACTCCGAAAGGTAAGCCTATAAAATGTTTTTATTTATGTACTTACTAGTAGGTACATAATTTGTGTCTTTTTTAATGGATAAGTATTTCGTTTCTTCCTTCGAAAAAATGCCTGGATTAATAAAAATAAGTGAATAGGGCAAAGGAAAGTTATACACGAGTGAACTAGGTAGTTATAGGCGGTTCATGATACGATAGGTACGATCGTGTTAAAACCTCCGGGTTGTAGGTTTTGGGAAGCATTATTTAATTAAACGATTGATTGATTTTGAAATTATTATGAGACTAATAAATGGTGATGCTATCGAACAAGTTGGCGGAGAACAACTTTTAAGTTGAAAATCGTTTGCGATCACGCGTCATTTAACAGCGAAACTACCTACACTCCGAGTGATCAACAAGTCCAAGAACCTGGCAACCTGGTTTGAGGACTTGTGTTGTGATATCCACCAACACCTATTGGGTCAATGTGGTGGATATTGTAACCCTCTGGAGGGTAGGCCGTGCTCCTTTTCCAAGTAGCATTTTGTGTCGTACGGGAAGAATAAATAAATAATTTCAATTCAACCTACAGTGGAAACATTTAGATAGCTGCAGACGATATGTATTTTACAAGCTTTTATTTAGTTTCGAAACTCGATAAACGGCACTCGGATAAACGGCACTCGGCACTATTAAATTTAATAATAAAGCATTTCGTACGTCTCAGTCGACGCAAATATTTTTCGGTCGCAAATTTATAAGGCTGATTATTATTAAGTCTTAAATCAAACATATTATAAGCATAGTTTTTTAATTAAAAATAAAAAAAACAACATGCATTTTTATTGAACACTTCCTATTTCATTCACAACATATTTTATTTGTTTAAATAAAAAATATAATAATACAATCACAAAATCATCATTATCATTATTATCATTATCAGCTCATTTATATGTCCCCACTGCTGAGGCACGAGCCTTCCCTATGGAGGGATAAGGAGAACGGAGCTCGTGATGATAAAGTTTTGGTCACCCATCCGATGACCGGCCTTTGCGAAAGTTGCTTAACCTCAGCACTCACAGACCGGGCGCGTTAGCCACTGCGAGCTCCTCTATCACAAAATACATTCACTCAATCAAAGTAGGCAGATGTAATTAAAATAGGTACTGTGTAGATGGGCAGCCCTATTGCGTGTTTACGTACCGCGCGGCTGTAGGCATTTATTTCAAAGATAGGGCCGAGTTACACTACTGTTAGATACTATTACCGTGACGTTGCGTAAATGATAGTTTATTTTCATTAACAAATACGCCTCTAGTTGTAGTAAACAACAGGCAGGCACAGCACAACAAGACGTGTTTCACTCAACTAGGGATGTGACCGTGTCCGTTTTGTGGGCGGACACGAAATTCACGATGAGTTGTAGGTAGTATCTTAAAATCAGAGCCAGGCATAGTTATTCAGTTTAACACCCTTCCAAACAAAATGATAATTGAAAATAAAAAGCTAACTTGGTTTTACTTTCTGTTAATGAATAGGAAGGTTATTTTGAACATGCTTAAGGACAACTTGAGAGTGTTAGTATTAATAAGAGATAGGTATCATCATCTGTGTCTTAAACGTAGTGTGTGTGAAGTGTAGGTAATACGGACATCAATAAATATTTTTTTGCAATTTCACTTTTCAATTTCTGTATCCTTCCTTATAAGGAATACTTCGATGGGTTGCACCATGTAATTTTAACAATAACTTTGACTGTAACAAATGTTGTAAAAAAAATCAGTGAAATGAGTTAAAGCTAAAGTTAAATGGTGTCAAAGAGTAAAAGTTAGGAAATCTTTGCCCTACTTACGGTTCAAACAACATTAGTACACGACACTATTTAAGATTACAACTTGTCATAGTTTTTTTAATCAAAATTTAAATTATTTCAAACAATAATTAATCAAACCTCAATAAAACCTTATTTTGTTTGTGGGAAAATCTGGATTATCAAATCTGTCTTTCAATAATCCTCATTTCAATTCACAACATTCACATCTCTAATTTGTTTGTGATAACTCATAGTAGGTGTCACTTTATCGCCGATGACGTTTTTTATGATGATGTTCGGATCTCTCACTCACTCAAATGAAAATGTGCGAGTGAGAACGGGTAAGCAACAGAAGTCTCACTCCGAAACATTACAAACTTACACTTTCATTCAGCACAAGCGACATTATACCTTAAGAGCTTCGTTTAGGGGCGAAACCGCTTCACCTTTAACTTTTTTTCTAATACCTTCGAGTGTTGGCCAAAAGGTATTAGCTGTTTCCCTAATGCGAAGGGCATAAGGTGTAATTTCACTTGCGCTAGATGAAAGATAAAGTTTGTAAGTATTAGAAACAATAGCTTTGTTTGTGCGAGCCGAGCCGCAAGGATGGTGACGGACAGCAAAAAAAGTTCACAAACGAATATGGATTTTAGCTGTTCATATTTAGGTTGATACGTATAAGCTACAACGCAAATTCGGCAAAGCTTAGATGTTTTCATGTTTCACTTGCCACCTTACTCTCGTAACGTCGACAAGTACCTACTCGCGCTCTTACTTCGTTCTTGCATCTCGTATTGTTGTTATCGTTGTTATTGTTAAGTTATTGTTTGTTTGTTAATTGTTTCGTTATTTTTTGTTGTTGTTAATTTGTTTACGATGCCCCGTTATACCTATTCTTCGGAACATCAAGCCGACATCCATTTTGTTTATGGATTTTGTAACGGGAATGCTGAGGCTGCCGTAAGAGAATACGCAAGGCGTTATCCAGATCGTCGATTACCTAACAGTTACACTTTTCAAAATGTAAGTAAACTTAAATCTTTTAGTTTTTAGTCAAGATAAGTTCGGTGCACAAGCAGCAACACGCTTTTGTTATTGTTTATTCTTATACTCTTAAAAGTGCGCCAAGTACAGATCAATCATTTCTTTTATTTAAGTCAGGGTACTTTTTCTGAACGACATAGAAGAGTTATTCTAGCAGTTCGTTTATTATAACGTACCTAGAAGATTAAACGAGGCTTTCAATAAAACACATAATATGCCTAACTAGTAACATTGTTCAAATTTACAGTCAAACTAAGGTCGCTTGTGTGATTTATGACATATGCCATTTTTAATGGCACTGAGGTGGCAACAAGCCTGTGAAAACTTTATTTTATGTAGATTAAAGTTTAGTATTACTTAGTTGTCGTTATGACATAAGTACTATTATTGAGACAGGGCGTATTCTGCACGTGGTATTTTTTCAACTGAAAGGATTTAGATGACTAGGAGCTGGCCTTGCCTACTCGGCTTCAAATCTGAGACCTCTCTTTTGTGCGTTACCTTGTAATAACTTTTTTATAACTTTTTTTCTTTTCAGATACATAGGCGATTTAGAAGATACATAGAGCTTGGCTGATGAAATGCGGATTATGAATTTAATCATTGAAGATCCGACATTATCAACAAGGCGTGTTGGAACAATTGTTGGCGTACACCATAAAAAAGTATGGAGCTTATGGAAGCGGTATGGACTACATCCTTACCATTACCGTAAGGTACAAGGACTTATTGCAACAGACAGTTTTGCAAGAATGACGTTTTGTCAAAGATTCAGTGAAATGCTGTTAGAGGATCCACAACTTGTAAGAAAAATTCTATGGATGGATGAAGCGCAGTTCACTCGAGCAGGAGTATTTAACTCAAAAAATTTACATAATTGGGCAGCACAAAATCCAAACAAAGTGTGGGAAACTTCACACCAAACAGAGTTTTCCATAAATGGGTAAATTTTCAGAGCGGACTTTTTTCCGTCATTGCGGTGGCGAATTTATTTTTTCACATTTCACCCAAACCAAATGCGCTAGATTATAGATTAAGATGCTGCGAATCTAATAATTTGTGAGGCACCCTTTAGAACACAGTACTTTCGGAGAATTTTTGTTTTTTTTAAATTTGCGCCACCGAAATGATAATAAAAGCCATTGAAATGACTGATTTTGATAGCAAATTTTCATATAATGCAAATAAAAAATGCGGTAATGTACTTATATGAATTATTTTTTTAGTAATCAACTATTTTGGTATCAGAAACATTGATGATACAGTAACATAATATAAAAAAACTAGTACTACGTCTTAATAGGTTAAGTTAGGCTTCATATTCTTACCTTAACGTTAAAGTTATGTAATAATAATTGAGCATTTAGAATAAACAACAAAAAAATTTGAAAAGATAATACAAAAAATCTTATACAAAAACAACGAAACTATTTCTCTATATAAAATAAAAAAATTATGACTACTGAGATCACACGTATAATCAGCCTTAATTCAGCAGTCTTTCTATAACTTTATAAATACTTAAAAAATATTTTCATCAACAGAGTCCGAATTGAAATACGACTTTTTATTCAGTGTAGAAAGTAATGCATTTGAAGTAGATGGAGTTATATTAATTTCATAAGTTGAAATTTTCACCCAGAAACTATCATCTGAATCTATGACCAAATTGTCGGAGACGTTGGAATGTCTATTGTTACTCCTTTTTGCAGCTGGAAGGCTTGTTTCTTTGTGTGCAGATGGATAATTCAGGGCTATGAGAGGTTGCACTGGTATTGGTTCTACGCACGCTTTTGGTGGGTCAAAATAAAAAAATTCTGTGCCTTTTTTTGTGATACCTATCCATGTCTTCTTTTTTTTGTTTCTCATGTTCTTCAGGATTATTTTTAATTTTGCCTTTCTTTTCCGTTCCGCAATCCTCTTTTTCTCCAGCCGTTCTTCTCTACTTTGACGTGTTTTTCCCATTTTTGATTCAATACATTGAACAAAGTAATAATACTATGAAGACTGAGGCAGTGTGACTGCGGTACAAAATTTGCTTAGACTAGACACTACATACACCGTTATCTAGCAAACTAAGTCACATATACATAATATTGTATTTTAGGATAAAATTAATATTAAATATTGAAACTTTATGTATTTAAAGAGTATATAGTATTGATTATACAGGTATTTTTCATTACGGTGGCTCATTCGTCATTCCGGTGGTCCACTACGCCACCGCAATGACGCCACCGTAATGACGACAAAATGGATTTTTTCATTTTAATTAACCAACTACCTATTTAATTTAGTAGACATTTACAGGTTGTAATATCGAGGCAATTATCTACAACATACTTACTTGACGACACAATACATCACTATGTTTATTATCTAAAACGTGCCACCGAGCTGACAGCACACGGTGACCAAAACACATTTCACGAAAAACTTACCTCGGGAACGAGATTAAACTTGCGTATGCGCCGTCCTTTCCACACACAGTTTGGGGCCCGTCTAACGCTCAGGATGATGCAAAACAAAAATATGGCGTGATATTGCTTGACCCATAGAAAACAAGTAGTCAACTGCAAGCATCGGAAACGCAGTTTTACGCGGGACAAAGACATATTGGCGTCTCAGTTTTTTTATTTAATAGTTAGTAACGTTTTTGTGCTTTAAAATGTGAAATGGAGTAAATATCTTTAAAATGAGATACTTTTGTAAAAGTTACGTTAAAATTTCGTGTAATAGTGAGTGGTTTTGTGAGCGCAATTTGAAGTGGGACAAGCCTCTCAGGGGTAGGCCGCTCATACAAGTCGGACATTCAGCGTGGAATTTCTTATAAGTTTTATATTAATTCTAATCAAGTTTTTATATATATGGTTAAACTACGACATATATTTTCATGAACGCGTGTGTTTAGTCTGTTTTGAATAATAGTTTCTTTATAAAGGACACAGGACACCCAAAAAAGTACGCTTGAAAATTTACCCAAATATGTGGGCCGGGGTTTTTAACAACAAGTTAGTGGGCCCAGTGGAAATACCACACCGGTTGAACTCTCAAAATTATTTAGAGTTTCTAAGAAACATTATTAATTTAGAATTCTTCGAAGATGTTCCGTTGGATGCGATACGGGAAATGTGGATACAGCATGATGGAGCTCCAGCGCATTATGGATTGGCGGTGCGAGAATTTTTAGATAGAGAGTACGAAGGGCGCTGGATTGGCCGCGGAAGCCCTACCTTAGCATGGCCAGCCCGATCTCCGGATCTAACGCCTCTGGATTTTTATGTCTGGGGTACAATGAAGAGCAAAGTTTATGCTGCAAAAATTGAAACGCGGGAACAATTACTGCAGTGCATAGAGCAAGCGGCAGATGAAATGCGGTCAGCTGATGTCAACCTAAATAGACAAATACGCATGCGTCTAAATGTATGTTTAGAATATGGAGGCGGACATTTTGAAAATTATTTAGATTAAATTAACTGATCTTACATGAGTGTTTTAATTATTTTTTACCATTTTAGTAGGTAATTTTACAGTCAACCAGAGATAAAGCTATACCTTACAATTGATAATCACTAACATACGGACACTTTAATATCAAAAGGCATAGCTTGATGTGTGGTTAACTGTACAGCCAACGATAAGAAGAGTGTAATGCCATGCCATCAAGCGTAAGCTGACCTCTCACTGCTATGACCTCGCATGGGTGCGCGAAGCGCTAAAAACATCAGATATTACTAACATTGCAATTTATTCTACTTTAATAAATAACATTGTTATTTATTTAGTTTTTGCTAGAAGAAATGTTACTCAACACAAAATTCATAAATCTAAAGAATTTTTTGCGGGCAGTACTACCAGCGCCTTGCAACTCACGCACACATAATCACTTCCAGTACCTAAAAGCCGCTGCGTTTTGAATGAATTTGCGTAAACTAGTACCTAACATTTCATTATAAAAATTTCTACGTTACCGCTCTTCAGTACACACCGAGTGCATTGCAATAATTTAATTATTTTGTATGAAAACGGAAAAAAAAGCGAAAATACAAGTATCGGAATAATATTTTTCTCATGTCATTAATTAGGCGGTCTGACTTATTACCTCAATTTTCCGTAAATCAAAAAGAGCACGTTGTATATTGTAGATTACTTCAGAAGTTCTTCAGTATCGTCATAGTCCAGGGAGTTTAACCATTTAGTTACACATTTCTTGCAATCGGTACTATTTTTAGAGCTAATAGATAGAATTTTATTTATTTTATTGTAAAGACGTCCTCCTTGATAACAAAAGAAGCGTTTAACAAAATTTGTGTTAAAAGATCTTGTTTTACACACTGCATACTGCTTACACCTTCTAATGGTAGATATGTCTCTGTCGCTAACAGTTATTAGCTTATGTTGCTTGAGAATAACTGACCAAATATACAGTTGTCTTACAGTCAGCATTTCAGACTCTTTATGCAAAGAAACTGTAGGGTATAAAACAGGTTTGAAAAGACTAACCTTCAGAACAAACCGCTGAGCTCTTTCCAGTTCAATTAGGTACGTTTTGGCGGCACCGCCCCATGCAGTAAGTAAATATGCAATAAGTAAGAAGAGATTGACATAGGGATCGATAAATACTCAGCATTAACTGTCTGCTTGCAACATTTCTAAGATTACGAAAAACAAATGTTAATTTCCGTATTTTTGCAGCTAAACTGGCAATGTGTTCCTTAAAATTTAAGTTTTGGTCTATAATTACTCCTAGATATTTGACCGATTGCACCTTATTAATGGCTACACACGCACAAGCAACTTTAACCGGGGGAAAGGAGCAATTATGTGCTTTAATTTGAGGATCGTCTTTAGTATTACTAAATATTCTGAAACTGTATGTTATAAAATTGGTTTTAGTGGCATTTAGTGAAAGTGAGTTTGCGGCTAACCAGTGACACACTTTATTAAATCCTTGCTGAGCCTTCGCAAAAACTTCATCCCAAGTTTTGCCATGAAACGTTAAAGAAGTATCGTCAGCATAAGAAATTATTCTACAGTCTTCCAGATACATGTCACACAGTTCGTTTATGTAGCATATAAATAATGTAGGACCCAGAATACTTCCCTGCGGAATACCGCAACTCATGGGTGCCTCTTGACTTTCGTGACCACAAATTTTTACACACTGTGTTCGATCAGAAAGGTAATTTTTGAAAATGTCGAGCTGCGCACCTCTGACTCCCATATTTTCGAGTTTTTTCAATAACAAAGGATGTGAGACGGTGTCGAAGGCCTTCGCTAGATCAATAAATATAGTTAAGCATTTTTCACCAGCATCTATTTTTCTTGCAACAAAATCAGTCAGCTCATGCACAGCATCTGATGTGGATTTTCCTGCTCTAAAGCCAAATTGATTCGCAGATAACATAGTTTTAGTTTCTAAATATTTTAATAATCTATTATTGATTAGTTTTCCAAAATTTTTGAAATCTCCTAGTACCAATATCAACGAGGAGGGACGTGTGTTGTTTTGAATATTACGAGAAATATTGTTTAATAAATGATCGAGATAATCAAGTTTCGGTGGTGGGGGCACGTATGCTAGACAAATATGTAAATCAGATCCGAGGTCACATTTGAGAGTGAGCCACATTTCCTCACCCGATGATTCCCAGTTTATATGTCGAAGTAGTTTGTATTTTTTTAAGACTGCCAATAAAACGCCTCCTTCGTCTTTTTTCGTATTATGGAGAGAAGTTGTGTGTCGATCTCTGCGGAAAATAGTGTACCTGTCGTTGAAAAGCTCGCGATCGAAAACGGTATCATTTAACCAAGACTCGGTCATCGCTATCACATCATAATTATTGCTTAGGGCAGATATGTATAAGTCCTCGGTCTTGGTTCTTAAGCCTCTAACATTTTGATAATAAATTTGAAGATTCACTAAAGATGATTTATTACTTTTAACATGCATTGACGAACAAATTAACCTAACAGTCTGAAATATCACAATTACATTATCTATACTGCTGCTCCAACTGAGTTAGTTTAGTGCTCATTTCAGCCACTTGGGAATTGAGGATAGTATTGTCTTTAACCAAGTGCGTAACAGTGTCGCTAGTCTCTTTGTTAACTATGACTTGGTCATCGTGGCACCCTGACAAAAATTGCACAGAAACGATTGCTTCATCCAAGTCTGTACGCATTGAGGCAATTTTAGCTCCGAGGTCGGCCACCTCTGTCCTCACTGTCACCAAAATTCCATTAGTTTTTTCGAGGTTAATTTTTTGTGACTCAAACTGCTTGTTCATATCTGTCCTCAGTCGTCGTATCTCTTCTAGAATCATATTGTTCGTTCCTTGCGCAGGAAGTGTAACGACAGAAGGGGAAGAACATGTACCGATGGGTTTGAGCGTTCCTGTTGTATGTCCTGGGCGTGCTGGGGAGAAGTCATCATTCCTTCGTTTAGTAACATTACTGCAAGACGGGCACTTCAGTTTAGCCGACTGTTTAGGGTTCATTTCCGATACGCTAGCGTAATCAATGCTGAGACATGCCAGACAATATTTTGAGTTACAAGCATTGCAATTTAAATGATTGTTATCTAGTAGATGCTTCTCACACCCCACGCAACTCATCCTGGAAACAGGTGATAATTCCGCGTCGTGTGTGGACAGACGCCCCACCAGTGCACGTATGGCAACACCACCAGTTTCTCACTCTCGGTTGTGTCCGTGAATTGGAATGTTTTGACGTTGATTGTCAGTGTCAGTTTCTGTCGCTAATGTCAATCGATTTTGACAGATGAATAATTGAAAGGATACGACTCACGATTTAACACTGAGCGTAATTTGTCGCTTGATTTCAGTAAAATCCTCACGTAGTTTCCGTGTAAAAATAATTATTGGCTGGAAAATCGCTGTTAGTGTGTGCGTTTGTGCTGTTCGTTTCTTAGAGCATTAAACCATTAATGCTCTAAGGTTCGTTTACACTTTATATAATTTTTACGATTTTATTTCGCGGGGGAAACAAACTACGTGTTAGCGTTTTGACAACCGGAACCGAACTTTCACGGGTATCGCGTCGATACAAAGATCCTAGACCTAGTAGATACGGTGTGTTACCTATAGTAACACACCATATCTACTACGTAAAGGTGATACCTCCGATATTACATTAAGGCCAGCACGCGCCGCGACGATGCGTCCTGCCAGCTTCTTTATCGATTCGCAACAGTAAAAACAGGCGGATGCGGAAGCGCATCCCCGCTCGGACGTTTTTGACATTAATAGTGTCGCGTCATGTATGCGTTCTCACTAGAGAGGCGCAATACATTTATTTTTCATGAACAGTATTCAAAACATAAAGTTAATATACATAAAGTTAATGTACAAACGGGATAGAGCAACAAACACGAGCTGTCAAACGAAACCGAAATAGGATGACATTTGTAAAATTGTTTATGAAAGCGAGTCAGTGATGTATGTCATGTCGCTTTTTACATTAATGTCGATATCGATAATATTAATTAGTAACAGTATTAAGAGAACTAAAATAGGATGGGATGGAATTTTGCATGGCTGAAACTACGATTCATGAAAAACTCAGAAGATATTTTAAATAATTTATTTAACATTTCTCATTGCCCTCGGAAAATAATTATTTTGTTTAAGAGCGTTTACGCCGTACACTAATGAAATAAAAAAAAACATATCTAGTAATTAGAGATAGAAAATCAATACCTAATAAATTGTTAAATACGGCGTTATAGTTAAAAGTGGCCGTTTTTAGCTGTAACGTCTTATTTAACTAAACCACAACATGTCAGATGTTCATTAGGTGACGTAAAAATGCTAAATTACTTCATTCAAATAGTTTGTTGAGCATAATTTGATTTTTTATCTCTAATTACTAGATATGTTTTTTTTCATTGGCGGCGCTAGTGTGCGGCGTAAACGCTCTTAAGTAATTTCTAGTTAGCGTTGATACTTTTTTTAAATTCGTTTCGTAAGATGTATCTTAAATGGGATAACATTCCTAGGTGATTCATATCTAAACGTCATATAGGTATTTTAACAACAGTAATACATATTCGTTTACCGCGTGATAGACAGTGGACACGAAATATCGATATCTTGATGCAGCCCTAGTGTAAAACAAAAATTATTTCTTTACACAAAATATTCGTAAATTCTGCATTATGTGTATTTGATTGATACCAACTAGCAACGGTGACGTACGGCACCAAGGCCGCACCCTTTCTCGCAATGATGACGCTCCGCCAGTTAGCAAGTGATGAGAGAAAAAATTATCCAGAAGCTGCACAAGTGCTCGAAAGTAATTTTTATATGGACGATTTGATTTATTGCACTTTTTCCGTGGAATTTGCTATAAAACTGAAACACGACCTGATTAATCTTCTAAAAGCTGGCGGTTTCAATTTGAGAAAGTGGAGCTCTAATTATATAGATTTAGTAGACAAACCAAGCAATCAGGAGCAAGATAACTATAATTTCAAGAAAGTTGAATCCACAAAAACACTTGGCCTAACCTGGATACCTGATCGAGATGTTTTCACTTTTCAATGCAAGATAGATATATTAAGAAAATACAAAATACGAAGAGGTCTTTACTCTCAGCTATTTCGCAATTATATGACCCGCTGGGTTGGTTGACCCCACTCTCTACAAAGCTCAAGGTCCTTTTTCAACAAGTCTGGAAGACGAAGATGAGTTGGGATGACAATCTCCCGGAACATATTTATCATTAATGGGAATTAATAAAAAATGATATCACACAAATAAATACAATTCAAATACCACGATGGTTAGGCTCTAATGTCGCAGACAGAGTCGAATTACACGGGTTTTGCGATGCATCACAAAAGGCGTACGCCTGCGTCGTTTACACCAAAGTTATGAAATCAGGTCAAGCTGAAATAAAATTATTGGTTGGTAAATTAAGACTCGTTCCCTGTAACAAAGAAATATCGTTACCACGCCTGGAGTTGAGTGGGGCCCTTCTTCTTTCACAATTAATGGAAAAAAATTAAACATCAAGATTTATGGTTGGATCGACTCTATGGCAGTTTTGGGGTGGTTGCAAGGGAACCCCGATCGGTGGAAGCCTTTTGTTGCCAACCGAGTATGCAAGATTATAGAAGTTATGCCACCCGAGTGTTGGCAATACGTCAAGTCCTCAGATAACCCGGCAGACTGTGCTAGCCGCGGTTTGACAGCAACTCGATTAATACAACATCCTCTGTGGTGGCAAGGACCAACATGGCTCCCGACTTATGTGCATACAGAACAGAAACAAAAACACCCTGTATACTCTACTAATCAGGAAGAAAAACCACTTAAACAAGTTCACGTGGTTACTCAAAATAGCAACAATACCCTTATCAACAAGATGCTAATTGAGTACAGTTCATTCCAAAAGCTTGTAAGAATAGTGGCATGGATCTGTAGATTTGGAACAAAAAAGGAATTACGAAAAAACACTCCATGGCTCACTATACAAGAGTTACGAGCAGCTGCAAGAATCATTATAAAGCAAGTTCAGAAAGAGGTTTTAGAAGAAGAAATATGCAATTTAAAAGAAAAGAAACAGATAACATCAAGGAGCAAGATACGAAATTTGAACCCGTTTTTGGATAGCGAAGAAGTTCTACGAGTTGGAGGGAGGCTGCAATTTGCACATATCAGCTACGAAATGAAATATCCTGTGATACTACCACAACACCATCGCCTTACGGAGCTGATTATAGAAAATGCACACGAGCTCACATTACACGGCGGCGCTCGGGTTACACTTGCATTCACGAGACAAAAGTATTGGATATTAAGAGGATATACAACTATCAAAAACACGTACATAATTGTGTGACCTGTAAAAAACAAAAACCGAGAATGTTAAAACAAATCATGGGAGACTTACCTGAAGCGAGAGTCAATCCATCACGTCCTTTCCAAAACACCGGAGTAGATTTTACGGGGCATGTCCTTTTAAAGGCCAACAAGGGTCGAGGTATAAAAACCACAAAAGGATATGTGGCTGTTTTCGTATGTATGACAACCAAGGCCATCCATCTGGAACTAGTATCCGACTTATCCACCTCAGCATTCATCGCAGCGCTACGAAGGATGGCTGCGCGAAAGGGGACTCCCAGTGACATATATTGCGATAATAGACGCAATTTTGTTGGAACAAATAGAATAATACAGCAAGAATATCAAAAATCATAAAAATCTTCAATCACAAGGAACTACAGCAAGAGTTAGTCGATATGGAAATCTCATTCCATTTCAACGCACCTGCATGGCCATCAGCAGGAGGCCTCTGGGAAGCAGCTGTCAAGAGCTTCAAGTTTCACCTAAAGAGAGTCATTGGCGAGCAGAAGCTTACTTATGAAGAGTACGCCACTTTGCTATCCCAGATTGAGGCGTGCTTGAACTCAAGGCCATTGTGTCCCTTAACGGATGACCCAAATGACCTAAATTTCATAACACCGTCTCATTTTCTGTCAAGCGGTCCAATACTTACACTTGTAGAAACTGAAAGGGACCTCCGGACGCGCTGGCACCTCACCCAACAAATACTACAAGATATTTGGAAGCGATGGGCATCAGAATATTTAACACAACTGACAGCAAGGTCAAAATGGCAACTTCCGCAAGACAACCTAAAAGTCAACGATGTCGTTCTCGTGCATGAAGAAAATCTACCACCTGGTAAATGGATTATGGGTAGGGTGTCTGCATTACATCCAGGGCAAGATGGCTTCGTTCGTGTGGTCACCCTAAAAACAAAGAGTGGATATTTAAAAAGGCCAGTTATCAAGTTATCTAAACTAATAAATCACGAAGATGCGATATAGAATAGACAGCGAAAACAAGTCGCAAGAAACAAAAAAGAAATTTAGCAAGAGAAGCTGTTTTACATCGATGATCATGACATTTTTGTTCTTTTTAACAATTCTATCAAGCTCTACAGCGAACGTAAACATCACTCAGTTCAGAGAAAATCAAAGTCTTTACTTTGATAAAGTAGCGAACATGTTATTGATCAAGGATGAGTGGAAGCTCGTTATTTATTATCAAATGGAACCCTATTGGAACGGAAAAAGGGCACTCGATTCATACATACAAACCTTGGACAGAACTTGCAAAACAATACGACAACAAGCTCACTGTGACGCGTTACTCATTCAGTTACATCACAGTTACGAGGAACTCGAGTATTACGATCAGCTGTTATTGAGTCAGCAATTCAGCGGACAGATGGCTAGAAGGCGCGTGCGACGAGGCCTTATCAACGGCGTCGGATATCTAGCGAACAGCCTGTTTGGAGTACTCGACGAGAGGTTTGCTGAACAATACAAAAAAGATATTCGTTTAATACAAGAAAACGAAAAACATATTGTAAACCTTTGGAAAAACCAAACGTCAATAGCAGAGTCTGCAAATAACCTTTTAAAGCGTACGGAGAGCGCTATGAATCAACAGCACAAAATAATAAATAAACATAGGATTAGTTTGGATAAGGCAATAGAGGAGCTGAAGAACAATGTACAAACAAATAACATAGTTAATGACTTTGCGATTGAGTCGATAACAGCAAACAACGTGCTTAGCAACTTGAAAAGCCTACAAAATACATTGTTGGATACAATTACAGACATTCATCAAGGTCGCTTCAATGTACATTTGTTGACACCGGATCAATTAATAAATGAATTGAGCACAATATCAAGTCAATTACCAAAAGATGTGTTACTGCCAATCGATAACATACACTCTGATTTACGAAAGTTATACAATTTGATCCATATCAAGACAAGGATGCTGTAAGAATACCTACTTTTTGAAATCAAGATTTCACTAATAAGCAGAGAGACTTATGAAATTTTAAAAATCATTCCTGTCCCGCAATATTTACAAGAAAAATTCATTACGTTATCACCAGTATCAGATTACGTAGCTATGAACATCAAGAATGATATGTTTATGCCAATGAACGAAATTGATGTAAAAGGATGCTATATACAGTCGGAAACATATTATTGTACCGGTCCCCAAAAAAGGAGATCGGTCAGACCCATCTAATTACCGCCCCATAGCCGTTACTTCAGTTTTGTGCAAAATCATGGAACGTATTTTAAATAAACAACTTGTACACTACCTGGAAGAACACTCCATAATTCATGATCGTCAATACGGGTTTCGGCCGAAACGATCAACGGGTGAGCTATTGACAAGCGTGGTGAGTCAATGGCTGTTAGCCTTGACATAGCCAAGGCTTTTGATCGGGTCTGGCACAAAGCTCTTCTCTCCAAGCTCCCGGCATACGGTCTGCCTGCTCAGTTCTGCAACTGGGTCGCTGGCTTCCTACATGAGCGGAGAATCCGTGTCCTGTCTGATGGATGCGCTTCGCGGTTCATGTCAGTGAACGCCGGTGTCTCTCAAGGTTCCGTTCTGTCCCCCACGCTGTTCCTTCTGCATATTAATGATATGCTTCCACTTGGAAATATTCATTGCTATGCAGATGATAGCACAGTGCATGGGGGATATAACGGTCACCCAGCGGCTGGGCGGGTCGAAACCGAAGTTAACCGAGTGAATCTTGTCATTGAGCTCGATCGGGTATTGGACCTCATATCTAAATGGGGCTCCAATAATCTTGTTGAGTTCAATGCCAAGAAAACACAGGTGTGTGCGTTCACGGCAAAAAAGTCACCATTCCTTCCCCTTCCAACTCTTCAGGGTACATCTCTAAGCCTGCAGAGCAGTATCAACATGCTCGGTATGACGATTCGCTGCGATCTGAACCAAAAGGACTACATCGAAGCCGTGATCAAAACAGCCTCGCGAAAACTCGGTATTCTGAACAGGGTGCGGCGATTCTTTACGCCTGACCAGTTGTGCCTTTTGTACAAGACACAGGTACGGTCTTGCGTGGAGTATTGCTCGCACATCTGGGACGGTTCCGCAAAGTACCTTCTCGATGCTTTGGACAGATTGCAGCGTCGCGCTGTACGCATTATCGGCAACGCAGACGTCACAAATACTCTTGAAACTCTGCAATTGCGAAGAGATATTGCGTCACTCAGCGTGTTTTACCGCTTATACCATGGCGAGTGCTCTGAAGAACTCTTTGACCTCATCCCACCTTCTCCCTTCTTCCATAGGAGTACACGTGCTGCTCTCCGGAGTCACCGCTTCACTGTCTCTAATATTCCATCGCGCACTAAGAAATTTGGTGACTCGTTTTTTTGTCGCACCTCCAAAACATGGAATAGTTTGCCAGCACACGTTTTCCCTCCTTCCTATGATATGGGGTCCTTCAAACGAGGCGTGAAGAGGCACCTTGTGGGCCGGCAAAGTGAGGATAACTGACGCTGCGCTGTTCTCACGCTGCATCAGTTGTCGTCGCATCTGGATTCCATATTTACTTAACATCAGGTGAATTGGAGTCATTTGCCGTGCTATGTATAAAAAAAAAAATAAAAAAAATTGTCACAGTCAGAAACCTGAGTATCGGATGAAGAGTGACAAAAGCTTATGTGACATGGAAAATAATGAGTGCAAATCAAGTGCAAGTTTATGTAAAGAGACGTGGCTGGAAAGTTGTATGATCAATAGTTACATCTATACCTGCTGTGCGCAATGCCCAGTGCGAGTAATGTGCGAGAATCAGATTACGGCGCATCAGCTGAGGGGCGCAGGGCTTATAAATGTAGGTCATGGATGTATAATCAAGACGGAAGAGTTTACTATATATCCTCACAAACCTCATACAAGCGAAGTGCGGATATCACCGGACTTCTACACACCTACAATTTCACCAATCAACCACATTATTAACATCAGTATCCCATCCTATAAATTTTCAAACAAATCGCACGAGGAATTCAAAGAAGCAGCACTAGCAATAGAAACCAAAATACGAGAGACGAAAGACAATGAAAGTCTGCCAAACACTGTAACGCTTCATGACGTCCACCATTATTTTATGATTTACGTTATATTGGGAATAATAGTAGTGAGTGCCATAGCAGTATTTGTACGGCGCATTTTAAATAGATGGCACTGTACTCAGCGAGAACAGAGTAGCAATGCAGAACAAAGAGCAGATCAAGTAGCCCCGTCACATGTGACAGCGGCGGCGCAAGTGGCAGCGGCAGCGGTCGCGGCGGCGGCAGCGGGAGCGCGGCGTGAGCAGCGGACAAGCGACCGAGACACACCGGATCCCACAGCAGCGCGCACATCAAGTTTCAGAAACAAATCGACAAGTCCCGTGTTGCGGAAATATCATGATATGTTTAATACCGAACTTGCCTAATTAATATCAAATATTTTTATTATATCATATTATGTTATTATCACATCTTATTTCATCTCTGGCCCGGGAATATGTACGGTTTTACCGCACTCATTGTTTCGTTTTCATATTCATTCATATTTTCTACACATTTGCAATCAAGGCATTGTCGTTAGCAAGCGTATATCAATTAATTAATTTGTAATCAAGTACAAAATAAACATCATTTTATTATCAACAAAGACTCTTTATTTATCAAGAATAATCAAGATAGTTTGTGTAGCAAGATCAAGACGCGAACAGTTACAGTTGAATTGCTTATTTCGTCTCATTCTTCTTTCCAGATTTTAACAGCGACGTATTTGATGACACTGTTTTGGACTGGATTTTAGACTCGGACAGTGACTTGGACGACAACGACAACGAATGTAATGTATCAATTTTTTTATAATTAAGTTCTCATGTAAGTGATGTAGAATATGTCTTTATGAGAATAAATGTCTTTAAACCATAAACCATCTACTAGGTCTAGGATCTTTGTATCGACGCGATACCCGTGAAAGTTCGGTTCCGGTTGTCAAAACGCTAACACGTAGTTTGTTTCCCCCGCGAAATAAAATCGTAAAAATTATATAAAGTGTAAACGAACCTTAGAGCATTAAACCAAATGGAGACGCCATGCGCACTAATTTCTATGAAAAAAAGTCTGTCATTTTCTGCGGGGGACGAGGTAATGCACACAAATACAGTTTCACACTGATGCATTTTTCAAAGACGTCGCTACGCACGCAAATGACAAAATTATTAAACACTAGCATAAACTAGACGCACACTAATAATTTCACACACAGGGATAACCTGTCCGTGCACGAGTCTGACGGCAACTTTATGTAAACGTCGATAGTGCTTGACACTATCGATTTAATTAGTCGATACCAATAATAATGACATAGCCCGAAAAGTTGCTAAGCTCAAGTGCCCCACATCGCTCGCAGGACTGATGGCCGCTGGGGCGGAACAGTCCTCGAGTGGTGACCGCGTACCGGAAAGCGC
>CAUJAO010000153.1:0-47485 GCA_963082485.1 Eudonia mercurella
CCTACAGGTCACAATTATTAACCGATTTTCAAAATTTATTCGCCATTTTGTAGCTAAACTAATACTCCAGGACCTTTTTTTTCATTTTTTCTTAAGTCGGTTTTTTGTTTGAAATATTTACAATTTAATATACAAACACACCCCAAAAATCCCGTTTTTTTACATTTTTAAAAATTCCAAAAAGAGTTTCCAGCCGATTTTCAAAATTCAAACGCTCACACGTGTCTCGATAAATTCCTCAACTCTTGGTACTATTTCCATCTCGATTCTCTCAAAATACTCAGAGCTATGGCCAAAACTACGTCTCAGGTGATTTGCATCTGATAACCATTTTCAATGGTAAAATACCGAAATGAGATAAAACCGTTTTAGTTGTGCAAGCGACGGTTTATAATGTTAAGTGTATTTGCCAACAATTGCCAAATTAGCCAGTAACAAACAAAAATTCATTCCTAACACATATAATATAGCTTTGTAACCGCAGATAATTGGGTAGACTGCTAAGAAGGTGGTCTCTATTAAATTGACCCCTACTTTTAGTGCCTTACAAATAAACAAAGAATAAGCTCTGAATAGTTATAAGCATGATATCATTATAATTAAAATTATAATGATCTCTCTTCCTCTCTCCTACCAAGCTGTGCTGTGCCCGACAGGGTCCATAATTGATCCCATTGTAAAAACCTACCATCTTATTGTGTAAAAATTATGGAATGCAATAAAGTATTGAGTATTGAGTTGTTTTGTTTCAGTCATGTAAGCGTAATTTCAAATTAGAGTAAAAGAGACAAAACACAGAATAACTAATAAAGTCGACAGTTTTTTTCCTGTAATCTTTAAATTAACTTAAAGATTAAAGGAAATAAGTGTCCATCTCTGCTGCCACTACCCAAAATGCTACGAATACGTCCGTAACGGCTCGTAACGACTCGTAACGCTCAGCGTGCTACGAAAGCTCGTAGCGGCATCGGCAGTCAACAGCATTCAATAAGAAAACGCGATTATTTAATCACTATATGTTTGTATCTACATGTGCAATAATTAAGCAAGTAATTAGCCCTTAAACTGTCCCACTGCTGGGCAAAGGCCTCCATCATTGAAATCAAGTCATTGCTACAATTGATGGGTTTTGACTTTGTCTAAAAATTTATATATTTTTTACACAAACCCGGACTGTGAAAAATCAGCCACATTTTTTCTGACCTGGAAATTGAATCCAGTACCTTGTAAGTATTAGGTATTAAAAATATCTAGCTGAAGACACTTAATCCAATGTTGTGAGATGAATGAAACGAAGCGTCAGGCTAAAGTTAAATGTAAAGGAAAATGCGAAGGCGTAGATCTGTAAAAATATGCCATCTGACCATGCTACTAAATTAAATTAGAAAGATCTAAGGCATGACTCTACAAAGTTGCACATCACAGGATTCAGGCATTCATGCAGGCTTTTCTTAATAACTGCAGCTTTTGAACGAGTACTTAGAAATACATCGACAGAATCAGTAGTTAAATTGCAGGTGCGGCTTACTAGGTAAGGGATCGTAAGCCTGATGGGAACTAAAAGGTCTTCATTCATAGTAAAAGGCAAAGCTAGGTTTGCCTTTTGTTAAATAGCATCATTATTTTATTATTAAAACAATAATGTAAATATGAAAAAGTTGTTAATTTATATAAATAAATTAATGGGCATTTAAAAAAACTAGTGGTCGCCCAGTGTTGGAAATTCGACCGTAATTTTATTAAGGCTGCACGGATTGTATCCTAAGCAATGAAAAATGAAAAACCGGCGCGCGTGCGTGTCGGGCCACGCGCAGTGTAGGGTTTCGTAACCCATCGTAATGCGTATATTTTTAAATGGCTCATATACTTAAATGTAGTTAAAGGTTTCATATACCTGACAACGTTATTTAAGTAGTTCCCAATGAGGAATTTGTACTGCGCCAAGTACATTTTATAAGTTGGTCGACTGTTACTCGTAAAGTTTTAAAGCCTACTTTTAGCTGTGATAGTTTTCCTTTTAACTTCATTATATATACAACTACCGTGAATTTTTTCACGTATCCAAAATCAACCATTTGGCTGGCAGGGGGGACACTTGACTCCAACAAAATTTTGCACTTTCAAGCTTAATAGTTCACAAACGGATGCCTCAATTAAAAAACTGTTATTACAAGCCGCAATATTTTTGAAATTGCTATCCAACGACACCCCACACTATGGGGTAGACAAGAAAAAAAATTACATCCCCACTTCACGTGTAGGGGAGAGGTAACCTAAAAAAAAATATTTTTTAAAATTTTACTTAACCACTTTGTCGGCGTGGTTAATATGTATATCCACGCCAAATTACAGCTTTCAAGTGCTAAGAGTCTATGAGCTAGGCTGGGGACAGACAGACAGACAGACGGACATGGTGAAACTATAAGGGTTTCTTGTTGACTACGAAACCCTAAAAAAGATAGAATGTGTGTTTGGATTGGCATTGACAGATGTCGGCCGGATGTTCGTATATTACCTTTAATAATTTGTAAATTACCTTTGCAGGGCGACAACATACAAAAAAAAACGGTTGGAATTGATATATTTGCGATCTGCTCCAATTTTCTATCTACTTTCTTTCATTTGTCCGAAAAATATTACAATTTAAACGGCTGGACTGATTTTGATAATACTGTTCGTGTGTTTCAGTACCTACTCACCAAAGGGACCCTTCTGGGTGGATTAAATTCATAGTTGGACAAGTTAGGCGACGCTGCAATAGGGTTTTATATAGGATATTTTTTTCAAACCATCATGGGATACGGGTTTACACTCTATCGGACGAAGTCGCGAGAGCGGACCTAGTTTTTGTATAGAATTGCAAACGCTGGACGAAGCAAGATACCTCGCCCAGTGCCCTAGCGTCGCGTCAGCCCCGCGGCGTCGCGTTCAAAGGGCCGACCCTTTGATTGCTGTCATCGTATGAATAGCCTAGTTATTTATACACCTCTATTCAGTGCAACTAATTTAATTAATCTTTGGCGAGCCACTTGAAGACCTTAACGGTTCCTCTGAAAAAGTATTTCTCCGGGAAATATCTTTAAAGCAATCTTTTTCATTCACAGTTCCAAGTTTTCCAAGTGGCGTGTTCAAACATACCTTTTAAGTATTTTAGTATGAATCACTAGCACACGCTTGTTAATGTTTATTTTTATGAAATGTTATTTTTATTGTAATTAATTACTGCCTCGGTGGTCTAGTGGCTAAGACCACCGGTATAAGAGTCAGAGGTCCCGGGTTCGAATCCCAGTGGGTGGTACATGTTTGTGTACTTGGTTTGGTTGGAGGTAAGGCTTGTTTCTCGTTTGTTCGCCTGGCTAGATACCACCAAATTATCTAAATATGTAGCCATAACGTCAATGTTTGTAGCATTGTTGTGTTCCGGCAGCTAGATATAAGATCCGCCAGTGCCGCAGTAGTTGAGGATCCCGGGTGAAGTGCGCTTCCATCATTGTCCTTATCATCACTAAACATCAGGTAAGATGAAGGCACTGTAAGATATAATAATTAAAAATAATGTAGCTATTAATTACTTACGTACAATTTGTAGCGATCATTACATTATTCATCAGTGTCAATAACAATTCATGTCGTGTAAAAGGGTTTATTTTTGAAACAAAACCCTTGGAGGAGTCCAAGGAGCTGTTTTTGTTGACGCTTTGAATATACTTACACGGTCGCGGCGCGCAGACGAGCGTTTAGTCCTTAAACCAATTTTACATTTATTTTGCATGTATTTTGCAGATTACCTTTAGTTTTCTTTAATCTTAGTTTAGCCTGGAATGTTCCACTGCAAAAGTCTCCTCTCGAGTAGGTAAATATGTCCAATTTTATTTAGAACTAAGTGTAATATAATATAAACAGTGAAGACAGAGAATTTGCATGGCACTGAAGCAAAACTACTGGTGAATCCGAGCCGATTTGCTTGGTGATGATATTAAAAATCTAGTTTGCGTTAATAATAATAATAATTTATTTATTTATTTAGACAACAAAGATCCATTCTTGTTAGTAACAATTTGACTTATAAATATGTTAGTAAAGTAATTTTAACTTTAAAAATAATATAAACATTAAAATTACAACACACTAAATAATCTAATATATAAAATTCTCGTGTCACAGTTTTCGTTGCCATACTCCTCCGAAACGGCTTGATCGATTTTGATGAAATTTTTTGTGCTTATCCGGTATCTATGAGAATCGGCCAACATCTATTTTTCATCCCCCTAAATGTTAGGGGTAGTCCACCCCTAAATTTTATTTTTATTTTTTATGGCAAAACGACGTTTGCCGGGTCAGCTAGTTATACTATATATTATTATACTCCCCATGTACTGTACTACAGTGGTTTAGGTACTCGCAGTCAAACCTACTTGCAAACACTCTTAGTATACCGTTGGGGCTGGCCCGGATCCTACGCCCCAGGGATGTGCACCTCTTGCGCATGGTGGTGTAGAAACAGTCTAGCCGCGCCTCAGCGAACATCCCCGAAGCGCTGCAGAAACGAGGCAGCCCCACCAGCACTCTAAACGCATTATTAAACTGGACTCGGAGGGCGCCGTACTGTTTTTGTGTATAATTAACCCGCAGGCTGCTTGTGTAAAAACTAGTGCAGTAGGCTCTAAAAAGACAGACTTTAACTCTAGTTGAGCAGCGAGCAATCCTGCGGGCAAATATGTTTGCTCTCACAGACAACGCCCTCCGCTCCCTCTCAATGTCCACATCATCTTTTAGGTCGGTGACTGAATGCTAAATGAAACTCGCACCAATCATTAGTGTTGTAAAACACACGATATTATGAGTCTGCAATTAAAGGCTTGACTATTATCACATGATTCCTCCTCCTCCTACTCTTCCTTCTTCTACCATCGCATACGCACACTTCCTGGAGCCGCTATTCTCTCAAACGGTTCGCTTCCAGAGGAGTGTGGCGGCGCCACCTACCGCATACGCCGCACATTGACACGAAGCAAACAACTTCTCAACTGTGTCAACAGATGGCGCTACAAACGCGTGCCAACGACGTCGCCATACTACGACGTTGAAATAGTATGGGAAGCCTGCATCGCGGTAGCGAAGTTTCACCGTCTCCTTCGCTATATATAGCACCTCCAACTAACATCCGTTGGACCTCGGTCCCCGAGCTATACCACCCAGCTCGGAGGAAGATCTTCCCTTTGGCCTTTCTCAATGTGGCATTCCATCCTACCACCAGGCATCCCTACAGGAGCTTTATTGTATGCACCATCAAACTGTGGAATGAGCTGCCATCCGAGGTTTTCCCATTGAGCTAAGACACGATACTCTTTCAAAAGGGGTGTAAAGAGGTTTTTCTCAGGGCGGCAACATAAAAGCAACACCTCTGATGTTGCTGATGTCCATGGGCGGCGGTGACCAATGTCTGCTAGATTGCAGACCATCAATATAAAAAAAAACTCGACTCATATCGACAGAGACTACTGCTCGACGCGTTATGAGCATATCGAGTCTCGTAATCCCTCTCTCTCTCTCTCTCATTTCTCTCTCTATCTCTCTCTGTCTTGTAGTCTCGTATAGACTCGAGTTCGACTTTAGTGCTCAAGTACGTTCGATTCTATTTAAGTTATGAGTCTCGCTCGAGTGTGGCTAAGTAAGAGAGCTCAGTATTCAGTGGCAGGTAATATAGTTTAGCGTGGATACTTACGATTGAAACATCCCGGGCGAGTCGGGATATAATTACATAAATAAAAAAAACCGTTAAAATGTAGGTTTTCCATTCGAGTTTTGTTCGAGCTAAGTTTACGACTTGAGTTATTTTTAGACTCGAGTCCGTGCTCCGATGACTCGCGCTCGACTTGACTATGAAATTGTGAGTGTTTAACTTCATCGAGTCCTGCAAAATTGAGTGGCGAGTTTATCTTTTAAACTTGTTTTTTTTACAATACTATTAATACTGTAAAAAAACATTGAAGATTGAAGACTTCAGCAAATAAAACAGAAAAACGTTCGGGCGGCCTGGATTCGATGTCCGGACCTCTGGCGTAAGTGGCGAGTGCTTATCCGTTCGGCTACGGTTAGCTGGCGCGGTGCGGACGAAATTACCGTACACTATCTGCAGTCGTCTCAGTCGGTGCACCGGAGGAGCGTCATCGATACCGCTACCACGATACGCTGCGACTAGCGAGCGACACTACTGCAAGATACAACAAAATTTATTGTGAAATCTTTACTCTGGCCGTTACGATCCTGATCTACGACAACCCGTGAGCTGCCCGTTGCTGTTGTGAGTCATCCGCACCGCAGCGCCGGCCGTCGTCGATACGGGTCGCTCACGCTCGGCTGTATACTGTGGAACAACGCAAAGATGACATCAAGGAGCGCGCGTTGTGCGGGTTGCCCGGAGAGAGTGAGCGAGGACGGCCCACATATGAAATGTACACGATGTAAGCAAATTTTTGATTTGTTGTGTGCTAACATTAGTAGTAATTTATATGCAACGATGACATTGGAATATAGAAATTCTTGGATTTGTGTGGAATGTCTCAGTAAACTACCCAAAAGCGACAATACCTGTACACCCGTACGCCAGCGTCACATCTCCGATGCGAGTACGGCTAGTAACTGTCTTGATGTTTCGATGGATAGTTCCGACAATGTGCCCGTACGTACTGGAGCGCGTTGTGCGCAATATACAGGTATCGACAGAAAGAATGGCTCTGATAATGTGACGCTTCGCGCTAGAAATCAAATCAAAACACCTATTCCTACGGAAATTGATGTTCTTAGAAACATGTTGGATGAAGTGAAAATAACATTTTTGCATGAGCTGGAAAAGAAATGTTATGAATCTGAAACTCAATTCGTAAATAAAATAAAAATTATAGTAGCCGAACAGTTTTCTGACTTTAGAAAGGAAATCATTACCAAAATAGATACGCTCTCAAGTAAAATAGACATGCTAATGCAAAGTTGTGACATGAAATCTGGCAATAGTGAACCGAGCAATAGTGAGACACAAAATAATGCCATGCACAAATCATTGCCTAGTACATCTACGCAGGTAAAACAGAAACCTAAACATAAATCGGTCTACACACCCACACTACCTCCAAATATCACCGGACTGGTGACAAAAACCAAGCCTCACCAAAACCCAGACTGCTCTCTGACAATCGTACCTACACAAAAGATGCCTTCTTCAAGTCAAGCTGCGGCCGATTCCTTTGCCAAATATTTTAGCTCTGTATTTCGCGCTGAAAATCCAATACTGGATCATGTCGAGGCTGCTCGTGCAGCTTACACGCAGTGTGACGCTACTTCTGTTTCGGTGTTCTCAGTGAATAATAACGACCTTAAGCAAGCTGTGAGGCGCCTCAAGCTGCGATCCGCAGGGGGGCCTGATAGCATCCCGGTATTTTTGGTAAAGGACTGTGTGTCTGTTATAAGTACACCGTTGTTGCACATATTTAATCTCTCCCTTAGTCAAGCGACATATCCCAAAAGATGGAAGCTATCGCGAGTCACACCAGTTCCAAAGGGTGAGGGTGGAACGGATGTTACTTCGTTCAGACCCATTGCTGTGCTCTCGGTGTTTGCCAAAATCTACGAAAGCTTGCTTAATGTTCAGATTAGCAACCAAATTGGCCACCTGCTCCATGACAGCCAACATGGCTTTCGGAAGGCTCGTTCGACCACCACAAACCTGGTGGCTCATGCGGATTACGTCCATTCCGTAATGGATGGAGGTCGACAAGTAGACATCGCTTATTTCGACTTCAAAAAAGCTTTTGATGTAGTCGATAATGACATCTTGCTGCAAAAACTGGCCATTGTCGGATTCACACCAAACTTGCTAAAGTTAATGTCCTGTTACCTCAAAAATCGGTGTCAATATGTTAATCTAAATGGTTATGAATCTGCTGAATATTATACGAGATCAGGCGTGAGTCAGGGTAGTACCTTAGGACCTACTTTGTTTCTACTATTTGTGAATGATTTGCCTAATACAGTTCAGAATGCTAAATGTCTTCTATTCGCAGACGACCTCAAGTTGAGTTTGGGAATCACAGACGCTCTAGACACTGAGGTTCTACAGAAAGACATAGATGCTGTATGGGAGTGGAGCCGAAAATACCATCTCCCCCTTAATGCTAACAAATGTAAGATTATTACCTGTTCACGCAAACGGCATCCTGTAGACGTAACTTACAATATCGCTGCTTATAAACGAAAGGGCCACAAACCAAAAAAGAGCATGTTTCGTTTTTACTAAAAAATATGGCCAAAATTACCCATATTTTTATATTTCACGAAGACACAAGTCAAAATCGGCTTCCCAACAACAAAAATACGCATGCGCCCTTTCGGCATTTCGACACATCGGTGGTTAAGTTCAGAGCAAAGCGGCCATCTTTTTAGTTGCGAACCGACCATCGACGCGAACGCATGTTAGTTTTGTGACAAAGGGCCACATCACGAAAAGTTGCCTGTGTTTTGGGTGAATTTTTTGAGCAAGACGGCCACATTTGGGAATGCTTCAGTTTTGCTTATAAACTAACGAGTAAGTACAGAAATATTTTTAATACAAAGGTGCCACGTTTTGAAATGTGTCCTTTTAGAAATTAATGATGCCCGATTTGTAATTGTTGATTATAAACTAAAGAGAATTTTGGTAAAACGTCTGTTTCGCTTAAAATATTGTTGCGTTTTCGCTTTAAAGGCGAGATTAATGTTTAGTAAAATAGTGCAATACGAGGCATGTATCTTGATATTTTTTCGACGGAGTGGGGATAAGTTCGCGCATGAGTCAACTGATTGACCAATAGCGCGCGCCCCTCTCCCGCCGCCCGCGTACCTCACCGCTACGCATGCTCAAAATACGCGTTCTGCGCAATCCCCACCCGATTTCAAAATAATTGCCTCGACTGTACTTTCTTTTGCAGGTCTCAGAGCAAAGCGGCCATCTTTTTAGTTGCGAACCGACCATCGAAGCGAGCGCACGTAAGTTTAGTGACATAGGGCCACATCACGAAAAGTTGCCTGTATTGTGGGTGAACTTTATGAGCAAGACGGCCACATTTGTTAATGCTTTGGTCTTGCATAAAAACTAACGAGTAAATACAGAATTATTTATAATACCAAGGTGCCACGTCTTGAAATGTGTCCTTTTAGAAATAAATTAATGATGCCTTGATGATTTGTAATTATTGTTTTAAACTAAAGAGAATTTTATTGAAACGTCCGTTACACTTTAAACATTGTTGTGTTTTCGCTTTAAAGGCGAGATTAATGTTTAATGAAATAGTACTTTCTTTTGCAGGTCTTATTCAATCGCACTTTAATATATTACTCAAAACAAAGTAAGGGCCACATGAATTTTGTTATTTTTTATTAATCATCTTATTGTGTCCAGCAATAGTGGAGATATGCATAATTATTATTTAAAATGGACTTTTTAAAGTTTAATTAATTATTAGAGAAACTATAAATAGGTATTTTAATCAAATAAATATAAACATTTATTATTAATTAAGAGCAATGTTTGTTTATCTTTCAACTTTACTGGTGGCCCTTATTTTGTTTGACTAGTATAATATATTATTTTCTTTTTATAACACTCGTTCTATTTTAGTGCCATATTTTATGAATTTACTTTCAATTTCAGAATGAGCAGCAGAGCAGGTAAAATTTTGAGCATGGTTCTACCAAAAACCAGCAATTCATTTCAGCCGCGAGAACAAGAACCAAATCATGATTCATCTGTACTGAATGAAAGCAAAACTATATCGATCGATCAATCAAGCACCGATTTACAGAACTACGATTCCGATTTTGTATTTAGCTGCAAACCACCACCCGCTGCCTTACACGATGACTCACTGGATACTGACTCCATACCAGATAGTCAGATAGGCTTTGATCTTGATATCTCATTCGATGACTCAAGTGAAAAAGATTTTAAGTGTTGTAAAAAACCAACCAAGATTGTCGAAGAGAGTAGCTCAGAGTCTGATAATAACTCTAGCTCTGATAGCGAATCTGGCAGTTCTAATAGCTCAGATAGTACAGAAGATGCTTTTTCATCAGACGACAGCGTGAAAGATCCTGACTACCAAATCCCGCATACTCGGTCAGAGTCAGACGATAATTCGATAAGGTCTTCCAAACCTGGGACTTCCGGAGATTATAATATGCATACAATGAGCTTGAGTAAGTAACAACATCCAAATAACATTTTACATTATTTTTAAATTTAACTAAATAAATAAACAAATAAATAAATAAATAAATTGGTCGAATTTATATTTAAAGGGTTTTCTTCTTTTTGTCTAGGCAATATTGATTTGGAAGCACACGGCTCTAATAAGCAACTATGCGGCATGGGTGAACAACCATCAGGTGACGATAATCAGCCGGCGGATGTTCTTAACCAACCACTCAGCGTTGATACTCAGCCAGCTGGTGTTGATACCCAGCCACCCAGCGTAGATACCCCGCCAGATAGTATCGACACTCAGCCTGCCAGTGTCGACACTCAGCCAGCCAGTGTCGACACACAGCCAGCCAGCATAGATACCCAGCCAGCCAGTGTCGACACTCAGCCAGCCAGTGTCGACACTCAGCCAACCAGTGTTGACACTCAGCCACCCAGCGTTGATACCCAGCCACCCAGTGTTGACGCCCAGCCATCGACTGTCCGACACAGGTCTCGAAAAAGGAATGCAAATCCAGAGCTATGGAAGAAAAATCAAACAAAACGTTTAAAAAATAGTGGAAAGGCTTATACATCTTTGTCAAAATCAAAGAAACTTTTTGAGGCTAAGAAAATGGGATCAGTATGTTCTGATAAATGCAAGCTTAAATGTCCTACTAAGATTACAGATGAAGAAAGGTTTTCGATATTTGAAGAGTATTGGGCAACCGCTGATTTGCATATTCAGCGACAATTTGTCCACGAGAACATGACCAAAATTATTCCCAAGTATCGATATATTCGTGAAGGTAGTAGTCGAAAAAGTTTCAATCACGCATATTATTTGCCCCAAAATGAAACTCGCATTCGAGTGTGCAAAATTTTCTTCATGCACACCCTCGCAATTTCTGATAAATTCATAAGAACTGTTCAAAAAAAACATTCTAGCCTTATAGGAACTCAAATAAAAGACAACAGAGGAAGACATGGCAGCCACAACAAAACTGATACTAATGTGGTAGATGGTATTAAAGCGCATATTAACTCTATTCCACGGATCGAAAGCCATTATTGTCGCGCTCAAACGAAACGGGAATATATTGAAGGTGGGACGAATGTCACTACTTTACACAAAGATTATGTTGAAAAATGTAAATCTGAGGAAAAAGATTTTGCCTCCTACCAGATATATTACAGCGTATTTAAAAACGAATTCAATATCTCTTTTTGGCAACCAAAGAAAGATCAGTGCGACGATTGCGTCGCTTTTGCTAATGCTGAAGATAAGGTGCCACTGCAATCAAAATACGACCTGCATCTTAAAGAAAAATCTCTCGCAAGAGCAGAAAAGGACAGAGATAAAGAAAATGTTAGTGATACTTTTATTGTCGCTGTCTACGACCTACAAGCGGTGATGCCTTCTCCACGAGGTGAAGTATCGAGTTTCTACTACATCTCTAAAATAAATCTATTAAATTTTACTGTCACTGAGCTTAAAACTAAAAACACCACCTGTTTTGTTTGGCATGAAGGAGAAGGAGCTCGTGGCGTAAACGAACTAGGCTCCTGCATATTTATGTATTTAAAAAGTTTGCACGATAAAATAAATGAAGCTTTTGATGTAGTCTTTTACAGTGACAATTGCTGCGGCCAACAAAAAAATAAATTTATGTTGGCTATGTACCAATACGCTATTTCTGAGTTTCCAAAACTTCGAAGTATAACACATAAATATCTGATAAAGGGACATACCCAAAACGAGGGTGACTCAGTACACTCGGTCATTGAAAGAAATATTTCAAAAGCATTAAAATCTTCACCAATTTATGTGCCAGATCAGTACATAACATTAATTAAAACAGCCAAGAAAAATGGTACACCTTACACAGTTAAAGAACTGACACACGATAGTTTCTTTGATTTAAAACCTCTGGGTGTTGGTAACTATACCGTTACAGAAGATGGAGATAAAGTGAGATGGGCAGACATCAAAGTATTAAAAATTGATCGAGACAACCGAAACAAGTTTTTATTTAAGACTTCTTACGAAGATTTAGAGTTTAAATCAGTATCCACTTTGACCAAAAGACAAGCTAAGTCTAAAACTGAAGCAACTATGACGCTGAATAAATTATATACACGAAAACTTAAAGTTCCTGAAACGAAAACACAGGGTATTCTTAAACTAATAGAGAAAAATGTGATACCAAAATATTACGAAGGTTTCTACTCAAACCTTTAAACTTATACAGTGCCTTAAATACTGACTGATTTTAAAATATAAGTAAGTATATTAATGTTAATTAAGATGTAGACTGATTTTATAATATAAAGTATAAAAAGAGTAATTATACTTGCCATAGATACATACTGATATTATATTTAATAATAGTAATAAGAGTTTTTTTTAAGTAATCGCATACATGGAACCGCCTATAAAAAGACATTATACTACGTACGTTAAGTGATTTTTGCGTTACCTAATTATTTTTTTATAAAAAGTTTGCCTGTTGAGGTTTTAGAAGCATTTATTTTGTTATTTGCTATTTTTATAGTGCCAGAACCCAATTTATGTCTATAATGTTGATTTTAAGAAATGATTCAGTAATGGAAATGAGCAAAAAGAAAGCTGTTTAAGTTTATTCAAAGATTTTGAGATGTGATTTTTGTGTTACCTATTTAGTGTAAAAGCATGCCTGTTGAGGTTTTAGAAGCATTTATTTTGTTCTTTGCTATTTTTTATAGTGCCAAAATACAATTTATGTCTTTAATGTTGAGTTTTTGAGAAATGTTTCAGTAATAGCAATAAGCAAAAAGAAGGTTGTTTAAGTTTTTTAAATGTTTATTCATAGATTGTCTTTATAATAATAAGGTTGTGATGAAAATTTTAAATAAAACGTTATTTTTTTTTTGTATTGTGGCCTTTTTTAAAGATTATTACCTTACTCGTGACCAATATTTTATATGCTAAAGGGACTTATGTGCTGCTAGTCATCTTTTGGTTGTAGTTACGACAGAGCTAAAATAAATAAAAGATAGAGTGTGAAAATACGCATCGAACGATATATAACACAAAAGTATTGAAGGAAGCGGTGATTAGAAAAAACAAAAAAAATCGGATAAAAATGTTCAATGTGCTCTCCTGTAAAAAAGCTTATTTAGACTTGTGGCCCTTTCGTTTTAAAGCAGCGTATATCTGACGCTCCAATCGAAAGAGTATTTAATATTCGTGACCTGGGTTTAGAAGTAGATATAAAATATGACTTTCATACGCATGTGACAAAAATCTGCAAGATGGCTAATAAAATGTTAGGCTTTGTTATTAGGACCGCGGCTCAGTTTGACAATTCGAATGTGGCTATGGTATTATACAATGCATATGTTCGTAGCAGGCTGGAATATTGTGCTGTAATCTGGGATCCATGTGAGAATAAATATGTGCTCATGGTGGAAAAAATACAGCGCAAATTTGCACGGTGGGCATATAAAAAACGTTACGGGTACTACCCCTATTTGTATCCTTCGATGTTTGTCTCCGCTATGGTTGACATGGACACCCTTAAACTCAGGAGAGTGATGCTTCTCCTGAAGCATTACTTGTTAGTTTTAAGAAACAAAATCGAAAGCCCGGAGGTATTGGAAAAAGTGCGCCTGTTGGTCCCGGGTAACATTCCACGGGATGGGGGGGGCCTGCTCGCGCCTCGTCGTCGTCCGCGTTTGCTGGCGCGTCCCGTGACGCGCACCGCGCGGGCTGACTCTGCGCCCACCGCCCGCGCGCTGCGGTGCATAGGAGACTTGCTTGCTCGGCACGACGATATCGACATATTCGCTGATAGTTTAGGAATGGTATTAAATAAATTTTATAATTATATTATTGACATTAATATTTAATATTTATTGACTTATTTGATTTGTTGACATTTGTGCTTATGTATTTGACTGTATCGTATTTTTCTGTGGTCTGGCCAATTGACATAGTTGTGTTGTCTGTAGGTACTATTTTGTGTTGTATAATTTGACATCATATCTACTAATTATTATTTTTCGTTTTTTATTATTGTTTGTGTTTATAAATAATCTTATTAGCGCCTTGGATGACTTAGCTTGTAAGATGTCTGATTCAAATAAATAAATAAATAAATAAATACAATACTACTTTTTTTACAATACTAGAATAGAATAGAATAGAATAGAATAGAATAGAATAACTAATATTCTCAGGCGGCCGCCCGTCTGCGCCGCCGCGCCGCGCCGCCGTCGGCATCGCGTCGAGTCGTCTGCAAACATTCTCCGCGCCAGACAAACAGGCGTCTTAAAGGCAAGATCATAGGTACCAAAGCGCGGGGCAGGCATTGTTTTTTAGTGTTTTGATAAGAACTCAATTTATTTCAGGTATTTGCGGGCACACTATTTGTTACATTAACATTTTTTTTCTTCCTGTATTGATTTAGACCATTCTGTAGTTGTAGTTTCGTTATCGAAATTCAATTACGTCGCACTCGTAGGTATATCGCACATTTCAGGTCGCCTTTTGCGGACACATGCAGAGGGGATTCTTATACGAGTTCCCACGGCTAATCGTCGAAGGAAAATCCCGGAAAGAGAGCTCCGGGATGTCCGCGACGCAAATGCCTGGACGACATCAAAAAGTGGACTGGAGTTAGTTATCGCCAGTTAAAACAAGCTATATGGGATGGGATCGCAGAAAATTTTGTATACTGATCTCCAAACTTTTTTTTTTGTATAAGTACTTACTTTCACAAATATATAATTTGTGAAAGTATAAAAAAAAGTTACCTACCCAGAATTTATTATGATCTAGACTAGAATAACAAGTTATACTCGTACGAGTAGTTGTACGAATGTTCCTACCTATTAAGTAATTATTCATAATGCGACAATTTCATATTGTACGTAGGTAGGTAGAGTGAATTCGCCCGGTCCCGCAACCCGAGTGCTCAGCGCCAACGCCATCCCTCGCGCCGAGGAGGACGGCCCGCTGATGGCCGATCGCGCTGCAGTTCAGCTTCCACTGAGATTTTCTCAGCGCTGGTCTTCGGCCGTTCACCCTTTCATTGAGATGAAGAGCGGGAAATATTGTACATTAATTTTAATCTGTAATAGTGTGTGTTTGAAGCGAAGAGTATATTGTGCGTCCATTTTAATTGAATTATTAAAAGAATTTTGTTACAGGTAACTCTTCAACACGCGTGTCTCAAGTTTTCTGCAGCAAGTTGTCTTTTTAATACAGCCATTTTATATTTGTTTTTGAAATGTCGTCCACTATTTACAACCTTGGTAGCGATAGCGAGTGACGCATTCGAGCAGGGTAATAGCCACTGCTGGTTGTCGTTATTGGCATCGTCATCGTCACGCGCGGTCGGCGGGCGGCGAGTTCACAGCCGCGATAGTGCCGCTACACGACTGCCCTACGCCACACAATAACGAGACTGCAGAATATAAACTTCATTCAAACTGATGGACGATGGCGCAGTGGTTAACGCGCCCGGTCTACGAGTGCTGAGGTTAAGCAACTTTCGTAAAGGCCGGTCGTCGGATGGATGACCAAAAATTTATCATCTCGAGCTCCTCCGTGCTTCAAAAGGTACGTTCAGCCGTCGGTCCCGGCTGCATTAGTAGTCGATAACAACCACCGCACCGCAGTGGGCCCGCGTGGACCACCATTCTCATATACAATACGGCCTGTAGGGAAGCCTGGTGGTAGGTTGGATGCCACATAGAGGAAGGGCAAAGGGAAGATCTTCCTCCGAGCTGGGTGGTATAGCTCGGGGACCGAGGTCCAACGGATGTTAGTTGGAGGTGCTATATATAGCGAAGGAGACGGTGAAACTTCGCTACCGCGATGCAGGCTTCCCATACTATTTCAACGTCGTAGTATGGCGACGTCGTTGGTATGCGTTTGTGGCGCCATCTGTTGACACAGTTGAGAAGGTGTTTGCTTCGTGTCAATGTGCGGCGTATGCGGTAGGTGGAGCCGCCACATCACTCCCCCCCTGAGACCGGAGGTCGATGCTAGTGAGTGTGCTCAGCAGTCAGTGCTTCAGAGCTTGCAAGTGCCAGTGGAGAGTGCTGCTGCAGGATGCCCCAGTCTACGGTGAGTCGAGACGGGTGGGGTGAAGGCGCGTTGCCAGTGATGCAGTGTGCTGCTCCTGTCTGCGGTGAGTCGAGACAGGTGATGATGACGGTGGGTCCGAGCTGCTGGTGTGCAGGGCTGCCACGCCGGAGTGATGCGGCCGACATTGATGCACCGGTCGTGGGCTGCGGAGACCAGGTCGGGATGATGCCGTCGAGTGTGCCGGAGGTCCAGGAAGCGTCGTCCAAGATGCTGCGGTGGAACCTTGTGGCTCGATTGCTGGCTTGCTGTGACTGCTGGCGAAGGTATCTGGTGGATGAGGAGTGATGGATGGGCGCTGCTGCGACGATGTTGAAGGTGCTTCTGTGCTCCGTAGGGGTCACCACTGTAGGGAAGCCTGTGGTAGGTAGAATGCCACATTGAGGAAGGCCAAAGGGAAGATCTTCCTCCGAGCTGGGTGGTATAGCTCGGGGACCGAGGTCCAACAGACGTTAGTTGGAGGTGCTATATATAACGAAGGAAACGGTGAAACTTTGCTACCGCGATGCAGGCTTCCCATACTATTTTATTGTCGTAGTATGGGCAACGTCGTGGGTATGCGTTTGTGGCGCCATCTGTTGACACAGTTGAGAAGGTCGAACGTGTCGAGTAATGTGCGGCGTATGCGGTAGGTGACGCCGCCACAGGCCCGTTCTCGCTATCCATCCATAGGGAAGGCTTGTGCCCCAGCGGTAGGGACATAAAAAAAGCTGATGATAGTGATGATGATGAGTTTGAGCGCAGCTGTGTCCGTGCAAGGGGTCTATGTGTGCGGTGCTCGAGCGCGGTATGTGTCACCCCACGACCCGGTCAACCCGAGCCGAGGTCCGCCTTTAGGGGCGCCCTCGGGTTGTTCTGCTCTCGAACCGATCCGAACCCCTTGGCGAATCTAGTAGGACATGAGGACACGCACTAGTGATACCGTTCCCTCTAGAAGACTGACTGACTGGCTGATTCTTGTCATACTCGTGAACGGGTGCCGCCTGTAGAGGCTGGTCTGCTCTTGTATACTTACCTTATTTTTAGTATTATTTACTATAGTTTGACTTTGTTTTTCTGAAACAATTTTTGACTTTTACGAGAGTACTGTAGTGGTACTGTATGACATTGTGGAAATTAAAACTTTTACCTTGTTAACTAATATTTTTTATTTTGTTTTTTTTTTACATGTTGTGGTTGTTTTCTATATTTTTTGTCTTTATTTGTCCTGCTATTATAGGGCATTTTCCAATGCGCTGTAAGGGAGAAAAGAGCTGGACACTTGCTGAGTTTCTTGCCGGTTCTTCTCAGTACACGATCTCCCGCCCAGAGTAGACTTACGAACCGATGGCATATTGACATTCACAAGAGCTAACTTGTAGCCTAAACTGAATAAATGATTTTGAATTTAGATCGCATTGCGCATCGCATTGCATCGAAAATCGAAGAGATTATATAATCTGTATTAATATGTATTAAGCTATAAGTGGAAACTTGTAATTGGCTATATTTAATTTATAAACACTTTTAATTTATGTATTAGCTGTAAGTTTTCCAAAAAAAATAAAAATAAAATAAAATAAAAATCTCTGACGGTGCTTCGTTTCACACCCGGCGGCTTGAGGAACCCTTTAAGTTTCTCCACCGCCCCAAAAAAGCCCGGTGAAGCTGAAAATGCCGTCTAAGGCATATTCAGCAAAATCTCTCTAAAAAAAATCGGTGTGCGTTAAGCTTACATTCTGAGGTGTCGTTATATTGTGCGACCGCCCGCCCGCCACGCGCTCTTGGGCGCGCGCCGGCCCGTGCCGCCGCGCCGTGATTGGTGCACATTGCACGCTGTGTTATATGGCTTGGGATAGTTTTAATGTTACTATGAGCAGGTAAAGTAGCATACATCCTGCCAAATGGATTGCCACCTTAGAGCATAGACGCGCCTGAAGGTTTACTATGCTGCTTGGCGGCAGAAATAGGGCATCATCATCATTATTGGCAGCTCATTTTTATGTCCCCACTGCTGGGAGACGAGCTTACCCTATGGATGGATATGGAGAACGGGCCACAAACCACCACGCGGGCTCAATACGGTGCGGTGGTTGTTAACTACTACAAATGCAGCCGGGACTAACGGCTTTACGTGACTTCCGCAGCACGGAGGAACTCGAGATGGTAAATTTTTGGTCACCCATTCGATGACCGGCCTTTGCGAATATTGCTTAATTTTAGCAATCCCAGACCTGGTGCGTTAACCACTGCATCATTGAGCTTCTCAAGCAGAATAGGTACTTGGGTATTTTTATGGAATAATATATTTTTATTACAACATAGAATTCAATATCGCGTCGATACAAATGCCTTCCTAATGTGATTAATTTCGTTTTAAATTTAAATTTTAAAAGGTTTCTATGGAAATAGTTATTTACTAACTTTTATACCTAATCGATATAAATTTTGTAGAAATATTTCTTAACTACTGCTCAAAATGTTTCTACAGAAAGAAGGTATATTATCAGTACATCGATGTTATATTATCTGGGGGCACGGCAGTGCCCGGGGCCAAGTCGAACAAAAGAGCGGCACGGCCGTACCATCCTTTTCACGAAACAGTTCGGGCCATTTTCAGCACCCCTAAAATTATAACTAGTCAAAGTTTCTTAATTTTGTCACTCACTCACTGACTGACTGACCGATCATCAAAACTCTAAGGCACTTACTTCTAGCAGACATAGACACTTCACATTTAGAATACAATTAGTGTTTAGTGTAAAAACCAAGGAAAAACTAAAATATTTTGCAATTTTGGTCCAGTTTTCTTTTAGAGCATTAAACCAACAGTTTTCTAGATACACCCAACTGCATAAATAACTTTGTTATCTCATATAAATGTATAGGATTACAAAGTTACATTTGCATTTAATGAATCATTGTACCTGTTTATTTATGTATAATGGAATAATAGGTGTAGATAGAAACAAAAGGATGCCATCAAAAACAAACTTGTAAACAAACCATGTCTCGCAACTCAGTTCTTCTACCGTAAAAAGTTGTGAGATCCATGTAATACCAAGTCGGTTAATTTATTCAGTCCCTACTTAAGGGACCTTCTGTCTTAAGTTATTACGTAATTAGCTAACCTATAACAACATATCATATCAAAATTAAAAATCTTTTATATTTTAAATAAATAGATTGACTTGGCAATCGCACTAAACAATCGTTGAATTTTTCTAGTAGCTTATGACGAACGAGTCTTCTGGGACCTCGTAAGCTCAGCGGTCAGAGCATTGGGCCATTTATCCAAAGGTCGAGGGTTGGATTCCTACTCAAGTTTTCTGAGGCTGGCTGATTTTTTCTAGTAAAATGTTATATTGTAACTATACAGGGTGGAAAGATTGAATGCCACATGGATGGCAACTACCTTAAATATTGGAAATAGCACAATCTGTGTAAAGGAGACTTTCCTTTATTTTTAAAAACAATAATTTCTGCATTTATGAATTATCGAAAAATCGCTTGTCTTAGGCGGGACTCGAACCAGTCAAATGCGACAAAAAATAACATGCTGTATTTTATGATGCAGATCGCAAGGGTTACTGATAAAGTTCATTTTTCTCTAAATGACAAACACAATCAAAATGACGGAAGGCCATGAAAACTAACAATTACCTTTTAATTTTGTTTTTACCCGATGCACAGCAACTACTTTAAAATACGCATCATAAAATACGGCATTTTATTTTTACCACATGTGATCGGTTTGATTCCCGGTTAAGACAGACGATTTTTCCAAAATCCATAATTGAAGTATGTATTATTCTCTAAAATAAAAGTAAGTCTCCATTACGTACAATTTGCTATTTCCAATAATTAAAGTAGTTGCGGTGCATTTGTGAAAACAAAGTTGTTAGTTTTCATGGCCTTCCGTTATCTTGATTGTGTTTGTTGTTTAGAGAAAAATGAACCTTATCAGTAACCCTTTCGATCTGCATCATAAAATACGGCATGTTATTTTTGTCGCATTTGACTGGTTCGAGTCCCGCCTAAGACATGCGATTTTTCGATAATTCATAAATGCAGAATTTATTGTTTTTAAAAATAAAGGAAAGTCTCCTTTACACAGAATGTGCTATTTCCAATATTTAAGGTAGTCGCCATCCATGTGGCATTCGATCTTTCCACCCTGTATATAGCATTTGAATGCAAAATTCAAAATAATATAGGTATATGATTATTAACATATAATTTTACGCAAATATTGTTGCGAACAAATTACAATTATTTGAAAAAAGACGAGGTGTTGAAAAAATTCCACGAGCGGGATTCGAACCCGCACCCCATGACATGCCTGGTCAAATGCACTACCAACTATGCTATCGTAGCTCAATCCAACTCGCCGAAATTAAGCAACACTATGTACTTTTACTTTATAAGTCAAAGGAGCCCTATTCAAATTAATATAGGTATGATTATTATTTGTAAGTACCCCAAAAAAATAAACAAGTCAGCTAAAATAAATATTCCCCCGTACTAATAACAAATTAACAACATGTTACACGAGTATGAGCAACTGAGCAGCTGAGCAGCTGAGCAGGGGCGGCGGCGGCGGCGGCGTGGCGGCGGTCAGACACAACAGCGCGCCAACTTTATCACAACATTATCTTTTCCGCTCGCTGACCGCGCGGCTGTTGTGTTACATATTCATTTACGCAGAAAACATTTTGATAAACTGACCTTGCCATTTTACTTTGTACGTAGGCGGGTGTTTCTAAATCATAATTAAGTACAATCAATATCCCACGCAATTTTGCCTGAAAACCGGGCTAGTTTTCCACGCCTTTACGAAACCTAGAACGCTGGAGCAACGCACACAGAACCTCTCACGACACGGAATCTCGTACTCATGTGCTCAAGGTGCTAAGAGCTAGTTTAATTCGCAATTCGATTACGTTACCGAAGACGAGAATTTGTATGGTGTAATGTGGAACTTCTCTACTCCTCCAGTAAGAAGGCTACAACACAAAAAAACACTCCACAATTTATAAAAGAAGGTATTTTATTAGAATAAAAAATTAAAAGTAAAAATTAAACAATATAATGTTGGTATATTATTCAAGTTCTTACAGCAAGGGAAATTATGATATATTGCAATACCAATAAGTGTACCAGGAGTCCTGAGGTCGGTTTGGTCGACAAAAGTAACTATTCGGTAAAGGAAAACATAAAAACAATAATATAATGAGGGGTAAATAAAATGGCTGTGTTGTGTACGTTAAGGTTGCTTTTTGCTTGTAGGGAATTTTATGAATAAAACTACGTCCTTTCTTAATGCTGCTTGTATTGCTACTAAATCACACAGACATGCGTTTCGTATTTATAACATCCCGCCCACCAAAAGGGGAATGCAGAGTATAACCCTTTTAAATAGGTACATAAATCAATACAATGAATATTATTCTTAAACAGGTATTTTAAAAGACTTTATCAAATTTTTACTACTAGCTTGAATTACAAAATTTAAAAACGTAATTAATAAACATTAACTATTGTGTGTATCGGAAGGCATAGCACATAATTTAGTTATAGATCGTCTCACAATTTTATCACCACTTTTTACACTATATACTCTGGTGATATTGTCTTCGCCAGGA
This sequence comes from Eudonia mercurella, assembly GCA_963082485.1. Classification (NCBI taxonomy): domain Eukaryota; kingdom Metazoa; phylum Arthropoda; class Insecta; order Lepidoptera; family Crambidae; genus Eudonia; species Eudonia mercurella. The sequence continues at coordinate 21,971 of CAUJAO010000153.1, forward strand.
TGCTTGTCAACTATTCGTCCCATCAACCATTTTCCGGGAGGCAAGCCATCAGTTTTTATTAGGACAATGTCGCCTTTCTCAAATTCCTTAATATTTTTTAACCACTTGGGCAGCAACAACTTTTTTAACAGCAGAGGCCTGCTGTAATCTGACTAGATATTCACTTTGCCATCTACTCCAAAAATCGCATAGGAGTTTCTGAGTGTGCTGCCAACGAGAAAGATGGTGAATCTTTTCATTTTGTAAATTGGGTTCTGGAACAACAATGGGTGCTTCGCCAATTAAAAAATGTCCCGGCGTTAATGGTGCAACATTATCAATATCATCATCGATTACTGTGAGGGGCCGTGAATTTAAGCAAGCCTCGATTTGACAGAGGATTGTGGTCATCTCCTCGAATGTTAAATTTGTTGTTAAGATGCGCTTCAGGTGGTACTTGATAGATTTAACCCCCGCTTCCCATAGCCCTCCAAAATTTGGACTATATGCTGGTATAAAGTGCCACTGGGTTCCATCAAGAGCGAGCGGTTCTGCAGCATGACTCAGCTCAAAACAAGCTGCTTTCCAAGCCTCAACTAAAGTCTTGTTTGCCCCGACAAAGTTCCTGCCTTGATCACTCCATAAATGAGAGCACTTTCCTCTTCTAGAAACAAAACGTTTAAATGCACCTATAAATGATTCCGAAGTTAGATCACCTACTAACTCGAGGTGGATGGCTTTAGTCGATAAACAAATAAAGATAGCGATATACGCCTTTGTTGTTTTTAAACCTCTGGATCTAGACATAAGAATCTGAAGTGGTCCAGCAAAGTCTACACCGCTATGCAAAAACGGTCGTGAAGGTGTTACTCTTTCCTTTGGTAAGTCTCCCATTAATTGAGTTTTTGGAGTAGCATTATGTCTAGCGCATACCCAACACCTATGAATACGAGATTTTATCAAGCCTTTGCATCGTATTATCCAGTACTTAGAACGTATGTATGCTAGCATGAGCTGCATCCCTCCGTGTATAGTTTTTGAATGGGCGTCGGCAACAATTAAAAAGGTAAGTGCGTTTTTATTTCCCAATATTATAGGATGTTTGCTTTGATCATTCAACGATGCGTGCCGAAGTCGTCCGCCCACCCTGAGGATATCATCTTGATCGAGGTAAGGGTTTAATGATCTTATATTACTTCTACTATTTACTGTACCTTTTTTTCTTAAATATTCTATGTCTTGTTCAAATTCTGATCTTTGTGCGACTATAATACATCTTTTTAACGATGCGTCTAACTCATCTGTTGTTAAGGCTGAAGGACCAGTATATTTATCTTTAGATTTGCAATAGTTTAAAAATCTTTTACAATAGACCATAGTTTTTAATAATTCTGTCAACGAACCAAACGATTCAAATTGCTTTAATAAATTTTGATGTTCATTTTCAATGTGTACTTTTGTATTAATTTGAATCTCTTTCCCTTTCAGCTCTAAAGAGGTTGGTATTATTTCAGGGTTTGTTAAACTTACTTCTTTTTCAGATAGCCATTTTGGTCCCTTCCACCACAGCTGACACGCCTTCAATTCTATCAACATCATACCTCTCGACGCAATGTCTGAAGGATTTTCTGCTGATGGTACGTAAAACCAACGGTCTGAAGGAATGGTGTCGGTTATTTCAACCACCCTGTTGGCCACAAATGGTTTCCATTGGTTGGGTTCTCCAGAAAGCCAAGCGATAACTATCTGTGAGTCTGTCCAAGCAAACATATTAGCTGTTGGTTCTCTAACGGCTTCTCCGACTTGCTTTAAGAGTTTTGCTAGTAGAAGAGCTCCGCACAACTCTAATCTTGGCAGAGATACTGTTCTTACTGGAGCTACACGTGTTCTAGACGCTACCAAATTAGTTTGAATTGTACCATCTGGAATGGATGCGTCGCTGAAGCCGTGTATTTGATAGGAGCATTTTTTAGTAGTATGAAGCCAGCGGTCCACTCTTATATCTTTGACCCTTTCAAAATCAGTGCGTAGTCTAAGCCATTCTTTACGAGTGGTTTGGTCCACTTCTTCATCCCAGTTAATTTTTGCTAACCACAACTTTTGAATTAGTATTTTGGTTGCTACAATACTTGGAGCTATCCAGCCGAGCGGGTCAAACATTTTTTGTATATCAGATAGTATTGTTCTTTTGGTGATACTCTTGTCAATTTGTGGTAAATTTTGTTTGTATAGAAATTCGTCACTGTTCAAGTTCCATTCTATACCCAGTGCTTTGATTGTTCCATCCATATTGAGGTCTAGTTGAGCGTGAATAGATCTCTTCTCTGGGGTTACAGATTGTATGAATTCTAAATTGTTAGATGCCCACTTTGATAAAATAAATCCTCCTTTCAGTAGAATGTTACTTATTTCCTTGGCTAATGAAATGGCGTCTCTAACTGTATCTGCGCCTGACATGAGATCATCCATGTAAAAGTCTTCTTTTATAGTTTGTGACGCAGGTAAGTGTTCTTTTATCTTGTCTTCTCTGTTTTCATTTTTAATTGTGTGTCTTTTGTTTTTGGTTACAGGTATATTACTTTCATCTGGTGTATATTTTCTTTCAGGTATAAGCGTTCCATCTTTTCTTATTTCTGTATTGCTTTTATTAATATTATCTTTTATGTTTTCTGTTTCAGGTATGTATGCTTCGTCTTCAGCAACTTGATGCAAGGTTTTGACGGCGAGATATGGAGCTGAGGCTGTACCAAAAGTTACGGTAAGTAGGCGGTATACCTTAATATCTTCTGAAGGATCAGCGCGCCATAAGATTCGTTGGTAGTTCGCATCTGATTTGGTTACCAATACTTGGCGGTACATTTTTTCAATATCTGCTACAAAACAGATTTTCTTCATCCTCCATCTCATTACGAGATTTCGTAAATCATCCTGTAACTGAGGCCCCACTAATAACTCATCATTTAGCGAAACATTTTCTGCAGTGCTTTCTCCCTTACAGGAAGCATCAAAGACCACACGTGTTTTTGTACTTTCTTTCTGTTCCCGAACAACAGCATGGTGAGGTAAGTAAACTGCTCTATCGTTTTCTTCTATTTCCGGTACTTCTTCCATATGCTTTAGACTTAAATATTCTTCCATTACCCTTTTGTATTCTTCCTTTAGTTTAGGCATTCTTGTAAATTTTCTTTCTAGTTGTATAAGTCTTCTCATTGCTATTTCCTTTGTGTTAGTATCTGGTGACGTGGGTTGATCGGTTTTGAACGGCAATTTGACTACGTATCTTCCTGATGTATTTCGTGAGTGGGTTTCTTTGTATATATCTTCGCAACGTTGTTCATCTCTTGTAAGCTTTCTTTTTGTTCCATTGTCAACTTCCCATATAGATTTCAACATGTCGTCGAGGTCTATAGAATGATGCATCACAAGGAACGATTTCTTTTGAATATTTGTTGAGATTTCACCAAATATGATCCAGCCCAAAGTTGTTTTATGTGCGCATGGTGTTCCTGTTGGACCTTTTATTATACCTTGTTGTATTATATAAGTGTATTCCTTTACTCCTAAAAGTAAATCTATTGGCCCAGGTGTTAGATAGCTGGGATCAGCCAGTTCGAGTCCGTTTAGATGCTGCCAATTGTTGTTGATGATAACTTGAGTAGGTATCTTAGTGGTCAGTTGTTTAGACATCACGTAAGGTTGTATTGAGAGCTTAAAGTTTGTATCCAAACGTGAACTTATATTTAGCTGTACCACGTGCTTGATATCGGTTCTTGTCGATCCCACTCCCACAATTGTGCCCTTCACAGGTTGTTTCTTAAGCTTCAGTTGCTGCGCAGCCCGTTCGCTAACGAAGGACGCTTGTGACCCTTGGTCTATCAATGTTCGAAGAAAAATAGTACGTCCGTCTTCACTTTGTGCACGTACTAAGGCGGTAGCTAGAAGCGCAATCCCTTGGTCAGTAGTAACATTTGACGAAATTGTAGTATTTGCTTGAACTTCTTGTATCTCCTCTAGACATATGTTGGTGTTGGCAAGAGCAGCTGACTGATTATCTTTTGTATGGTAAGTTTCTTTGTGCAACATCGAGTGATGCCTTCTATGGCATAAGCGACAAGATACAGGTACCCGACATTTTACTACGGAGTGCCCTGATGCGAGGCAGTTGAAACACAAATTGTTTGTTTTCACATACTCTATGCGCTTTTCCGTGTTCATTTTAGAAAACTCTTTACAATGGCATAACGTGTGTTGTTCATTACACATTAAACATAGTCTTGTTGAAGCCGACTCAGGTGACGGCGATGTAGCCACATGGTGAGTACGTTCCCTTATTGTAATCCTTTCTTTTTGCACAGTGGGATTTGATACAAGATCGAGGGTGCGATATTTACTTTCTAAAAATTGTTTCAATTCTAACCACGTAGGTAACTCTTCTTGGTTGTGTTTATAAGCACACTCTTCCCATTCTTTGTGTGAGTCTGGGTCCAATTTCTGTACGACCAGAAATATAATTACTGGATCCCAAGACTCGGTATCAACATTTAAATTCTTTAAACTATGTAAACATTCACTTGTTATATCTAATAAGGTTTTTAATTGCTTAGGTGTTTGTGTACTCAACTTTCTTTGATTAAAAAGTTTTTTCAATGTCGAATTTACAATAAGTCGTTTGTTACCATACCTTGTTTTTAGCAATTCCCAAGCTTGTGTATAATTGCTGTGCGTCACTTGTATATGTTTCAACAATAACTCGGCTTCACCGGTAACACTACTTTTTAAATAATGTAGTTTTTGTACATCATTGAGCATTGAATTGTTATGCACCATTGTAACAAACAAATCTTGAAATGTCGTCCATTCTTCGTAACTTCCTTTAAACGTAGGTAAATGAATTTTCGGTAATTGTATAAGACTGTTTTCATTGTGCACTGTAGTAGGCGAACTTGCAGATTGTGCGAACGTTGAGAGCATATCCCGTAAATCGGCTTGTCACATAATATATAAATCTTCGTATATAAAATATTCTTCGTTTGCAAAATACGGAATGGTACCTAAGTTTTTTCTCTCTTGGTGTTATTTTTACCAAATCTTGATGAGCTTGTTTAAACGTGCACCAGTAATCTTCAACCGTCCTTAACCTAGCTTCTATGTAGCCTTTAGTCAGTCTAGTTTTAGGACATTTTTTCATATTCATTTGCAATTTTTTCAATAAGGACGCTGTATCTTCTAATATATTAGTTAACTGTTCCGGTGTACTCATTTTGATTCGTTACGCTCGTTAGATTTGCAAATAAAAATCACGAACTCAATCTTCAGCACTTGTTTACAATAACTTGATATCTTAAAAACGTAATATCGTGTAATTACGCCGAGCGGCCGACCGATCCTTGTCAATGGAATGCAGTTCTTTTGTTCTCGGCGGCCGGCGAGCGGCCGGTGATTTGTTTATCTAAACGCTGGTAATCCGGTTCGATTGCGACCATATGTTGTGTACGTTAAGGTTGCTTTTTGCTTGTAGGGAATTTTATGAATAAAACTACGTCCTTTCTTAAGAGCGTGCATTCTATTTCGCGTAAGTCAAAACCTCTGCGATCTCGAAATCGTGTTGTAGTGTGCGTACGTACACATATACATCAGCTAAACAGTGGCACAAAATAAGGTGACCCAGAAGATAATCTCAATACTTTACGCGCTCAAGCAACGCAAACATAGACAATCTCTCACAAACACGGATCTCGGAACGGCTCGGAACATTTTGAGCGCAGCTGTTGCGAGATTCCGGGTCCGTGATAGGTTGTCTATATGTATGCGTTGCTCAAGCGCCTTTGTATGAAGCTTAACTTCTGTAGTCTCCTTATTTTGTGCAATAACGACGGTGACGTGCACTGTCGTAGGAAGAATTTTGATACTTTCATTATTTATTTGTACAAGTTTGTTCTATTTAGTGAATTTGGCATATTCGTAAATTCAGGTATTTATCTCCGATTGTTTAAATAAGTTGTTATATATTTTATTTCTTACTAATTATTAAGTAAAATTATAAGACAGCATTTTAGGAAATATGGGTGAGGTCGACAGTTCGATTTAATTCGATATAATATTGGTGAAACAAAGAACTGGTGAGCCAAAGAACCAAAGAACTTTCGTACGCGTCTTTGATGTCGACGGCGACCATCCCAAGAGCCGCGACATAAATACAAATACAAATACAAATACAAATAATTTATTTTTTCAAAAATTTGTTACATAGTATGCACTAAAATTAAGTACAACAAATTAAGAACAATAAAACAAAAACTAATGCAGTGACATTGTAACAATACAGGAAGCATAACTCGTGGGTCCCACACCAGGAGAGCCCCGTATCGTGGGCACCCACTAAAGTTTATGCGACAGACAGAAATACACTCAGAAAATATAAACATTATAGACTATTTACATTATTTTTTATCTATAGCACAAACTTCTTAGTTGACTTAGGGACTTGGCTCGGGCCTCGAGCTCAACTCACCAAAGATTTCTCACAATCGGATGAAACCTACACAAAGAACAAAGAAACAAACGAAAAATATATTTTATTCAAGTAAACTTTTTGAAGGCTGCTTTGGATAGTCCAAATCTGGGGGCACGGTTAGTGCCCCCGCCAAGACGAGCCAAGCGAAGCGAAGCGCAAGGGCACTATTACCTACCTTTTCTTGAAGCGCTTCGTCGTTTTTTTAATCCTCATGAAGTAGGGTAGTGGTGCCACTACCCAACTTCAAAACTCCTGTAGTGACAGTGACAGTGTTCGACACTTTGAGCCAAGTGTTCAACACAGTTATCGTCACCAAACAATAACAAAGATTTTCATTGTAATATTATAGGAAGCAGGCGGTTGTATAAAACTATTGCTGAAAACTAAAATCATTTCATCATTATCTTCATCATCAACTCATTTTAACCGCCTCTGTGGTCTAGTGGTTAAGACCAATAGGTTCAACTCAGTTTGGTTGGTGGTAGGGCTTGTTTGTCCGCCTGCTTTCTAGCTAGACAGGCTAGAGAAAAATGGTGGGCCATCTTATCTAAATATGTCAATAACATATCTACAACATCAATGTTTGTTGTGATCCGGCAGCTAAAAGTTAAGATAGCCAGTGCCTCACTAGTTAGCCTTATCATCAAGTGAAATCAAGACCTGTCCTTACCCGTGAAATTATATTTAAAAATATATATATCACCACCACGCGGCCCCAGTGCGGGTTGATGGTTGTAAACGACTGCTAATGCAGCTGAGACCAACAGCTTTACCTGCCTTCCGAAGCACGGAGGAGCTCGAAATGAAAAATTTTTGATCACCCATCACATTACCGGCCCTTGCAAAATTGCTTAACCACAGCACTCGCAGACCAGGCGCGTTAACCACAAGGAAGGAAGTACAGACGGCTGCCGAGAGACCTAGGTACGTAGATAACTAGTAGGTAGGTACCACTTTCTAGAAATAAGGATAATAAACTGCAAGTACCACGGCTTTCTCACAGAAAACGCAATAAATGCACCATAGTCGAGCGCCAACCTAGATGCAGGCGTGAATAAACAAGACTGCGACTGTGGGTTACATCAGGCAAACAAAGAGGAGTGTAGGAACCCGCGTTATAGAACATAATTATAACCGACGTCAAGCATAGGCGCGAAAATAAGTATACAGTATGCAAACATGCCCCAACCATTACATCAGATTCGATAAACATTAAATACTCGCTAGAGAACAACGATTTATCCCTAGGATGATACGCGAGGCTATTGAAACTAAAAAACATCCTAATTTCAATGTAGAAGATGGTTGGAATTTACCACCGGCCTGGGGATCCCATCATATATACTATTAAATCTCAGCCCCAACATCATACTGCCAGACCAAAGGATACTGTTGTACCCTTACTACGTGAAATGGAACGCACATCATTAAATTTAAAATGAGGGTATACATGCTACCACCTAATTATAAGACGACCAACACCTCAGTCTCCCTGTGACCACGGACCCTAGAAAGGATTCGAAACATCAGGATAAACATTAATCAAATTGATGTGTAAAATAAACGCGAGTATATCCGTAAAAGTAGTTTCATTTCAATGTAAATGGTTCTAAATTTTTGTACAATACTTTTAATAAATAAATTATAATCATAATCAAATCATAACCGATCATAACTTACCTTTTACAAGACGGGCGCTTACCAGCTTACATTTATTTTTATTACTTTGCTTACCGCTAAATTGCTTATTTTTGTTACTCATGTTTGAAAACATTAATGATACAAACATTGTGTACAGCTGTTATTGTAAAAACAAAAATAATGTGCTCATTGAATATAGTGACATAAAAATCCACAATAGGTTTAATGTCAACATTATTACTTGCCAAAGTATCAAAATTGTTCGATTACGCTATAATTTGAGTGTAAGAAAAAATAAATTTGTGTTTGTGTGTGTGTGTGGCTGGAGACGAGCGATACGTCCTCTCGTTGGGAAAACCCGACGCGTACTAATCGGAAAAAATTGACGGACGCTATTATATAGGTCACTTTAGAATATTATTACTAAAAACTGAATATGTAAATTGTTAAGAAAAAAATATGAAACGTTAGAGTAATACCTCTTTATTCATAAAAAAATAAATAAATGTATTAATAAATGTGACTAATCATTGTAAAAAAAAGTTTAAATGTACAGATTTGGGCAGTTTTGAATTATTATTTTCTGTGAAACGTAAAGCGAATTTTGTAATTTGGCCTCTATACGGAACTCGTTGATAATATATTCTTTAAAGAAAAAAATATCATAAAGTAAATTTTCATTCAATAACAGCTAAACTTTGCGTCAAAAATGCCTCTGACCTGCATTTTGAAAAATCCGCTTAAACAAATTGTCTTTATTTGAAAAAACCGTTGATAAATAAATTTATTTTACTCTATAATTCCCTTGTTTAAGACTTCTTCTTTCTAAAACCGACGTTTTCATCAATGATACTCCTTGTATTCCAAAGGAATCTCCTTTGAAAAAACGCAAATTCAGTGATATTTCGTTTAAAATGGAATGCACGCTCTTAATGCTGCTTGTATTGCTACTAAATCACACAGACATGCGTTTCGTATTTATAACAGGTTGGTTAGTAGAAACAAAATGTTAACTCTTCTCGTATGCCGCCAGGAGGCTGCTTCAATGCCATACTAATTTTCGTTTACGTAAACGTAATCGAATGAATAACCCACCAACCCGCATTAGGCCAGCGTGGTGGGTTATTGCACAATATCCCCACGTACTCGTTCACGTGGGAGGCCTGTGCCCAGCAGTGGGACGTTTATAGGCTGATGATGAATCGAATGAATACGGATAGTAACCAAAACTCACATTAGGCACCCTGGTCAGTTGAGAGCTGAGCTTGCGGTCCGAAGGAGGTCTACGTGTTTGTATGAAGCTCACCTTCAGCAGTCTCCTATTTGGTGCTACGGCGTAGCACTCACGGCTACGACGCAAATTTATTACACTTTTAGGGTGGAACAAAGCTTTCGACAGGAACTAATAAGAGAACGATACGGTTTCTCTAATCTATCTAAATATTTATATAAAATACAGTGAAAAAATTAAATGCCCACCCGACCCAGCCAGGAATCGAACCTGGGTCTTCCGCAATCCGGGCGGCTGCACTGACCGCTATGCTATCGGGAAGGTTGACGTAAGCACTGAATTTTTCCACTGCTATACTAATCTATATTTAGCTAATAATAATATACTATATAATCTATACTAATATTATAAAAAGGCAAGCTTTGTATTTTTGTATATATGTATGTATGTTTGCAACGAATAAACTCAAAAACTACTAGATCGATTTAAAAAAATCTTTCACCATTAGAATGCTACATTAGCGCTGGGTAACATAAGCTATATTAAAAAAAATGCGGTACAAAACATAGTTTTCTAGCAAAAAAAATATTTTTGAAGGGTCACATAGGTACATTATGAATTCGACGTATTGACATTTACTTAAATGAGATTTTTTTTTGCCTATGCTCGCCTACGCAGCATCGGAATACTGATCGCCTCTGGCGACCAGCTTCAGCCGCTCCGGCTTGCATGGTGCCTGCGTTTTGTTGCGCAAGGGTGAAGGGGCGGCACTTCCCGCAACGCCGGAGACGTGCATTTCCAATTTGCTTGCGGAAACTATGCTGATAACAGACACTTGGGATACCACCAAAACCGTACATTTGAGGTCAGTTTTGATAAAATTTCAAATGCAAATATCTCTATAACTATGTACCTCCTTAGTGTGGGAGTACCACCTAATTGTAGGACCCCTCCTCCCTCCTCCCCTCTCCTATTACTGTTAAATTAGCGCATAGTTATTCTAAATTGTTACCCAAATCTCGTCTTGCAAGCCCTGTCCTTGGCTGCTGGCTACCCTTGGTCGGCACGCTCTGCAGCACCTCTGCACAAGTGTCTATCAAAGTCTATTTGGTACCTATTATGTTTACGAGAAGTGTAACTGGTTAGTTATTAAAAATAGAAATCACTCACGGCGGTTAAAAAGCGTATTTAGAATAGAATACAAATCCTTTGTTTTATTTAGGTAATTACATAGCGTGTTAAATGCAAAGCTTTTGCTACGAAAATAGAAAATCAAGCCTACAATTTTTATTTGCTTAAGTTTTTAAAATTCTGCCATCACGGCATTGGAGATGTGCATTTTTAGCCTTCCGGAGTTTTCTAGATTACACACGGGTGCCGCTAGTGTGCAGTGTGCACTCTATAAATGCGACAAATTTAAAGAAATTATTATTTGTTAGTTACTAAATGCGACACCCAACTAAGTAAGACTGTAGGTACTCTGAATTCAATTGAATGGCGATCACTCCTGCCCAGTAGACCCATTTCAGCCGCCAAGCAGCGGCTCAAAGGTCCTACTTAAATCAAACCTTATACATGATTACAGAAACAAAGCAGATGGTCTGTATTCAGTTATTGCTAGAGACTATAATAAGTTGCTGACCCATATTTTTAATGATTAAAGGACAAAAATGTTGATAACTGGTTCCTGTCGAACACTGGTGCCACTGCTCTATAAAATGGATTCTTCTTTTTTATGTTATTGAGACAACAAACGAGCAACATATTGGGCATTTGGCAAAAAACGGAACCCGTATGGATTCGTCATGTCTGTCTGTCTGTCTGTCTGTCCGTCCGTATGTCACAGCCACTTTTTTCCGAAACTATAAGAAATATACTCTTGAAACTTGGTAAGTAGATGTATTCTGTGAACTGCATTAAGATTTTCACACAAAAATAGAAAAAACGATAAATTTTGGGGGTTCCCCATACTTAGAACTGAAACTCAAAATTTTTTTTTTCATCAAACCCATGCCTGTTGGGTATCTATGGATAGGTCTTCAAACATGATTTTGAGGTTTCTAAGATCATTTTTTTCTAAACTGAATAGTTTACGCGAGAGACACTTCCAAAGTGGTAAACCATTCCTTTACTAATATCCTTAGTACGCTTGTAATTTTTGTTATAGTTGAAAATGTTTTTCTCGGTAAGTGAATTATTTGTAAGTAATTAACTTCTAAAATAAGAGAATGATAAAACTAAAAAAAATATATGATGTACATTACCATGCAAACTTCCACCGAAAATTGGTTTGAACAAGATCTAGTAAATAGTTTTTTTTTAATACGTCATAAAGTACGGAATCCTTCGTGCGCGAGTCCGACTCGCACTTGGCCGGTTTTTATTTACTCCATTGATCTCACTGCCGAGCAATGTCGTAAAAAACAGCGAGCGTAAAGAAAAGGTATACTTATATTTTATTGGTTTACCGGCTCAGTTACAAAAAGAAAAACAAATAATATTTCTATTTCTACAAACATTATTAGGTAGCTATTCCGTAACAGGTGCAAATATTAGTGTAGTGCTAATCAAATAATGTTGTAATGTGATTCGGCTGAGCGATGGCCGGCGGCGGCGGCGCGTCGTGCCGGGCTCCGGAGATCGTTGTTTACTCCGCCCCGTTGCTGCGAACCCTTCTGGACATTACCTTTTATATCTTTCCTTTGTTGTCTCCCAAATATTTGATTCTAATAGAGCATAGTTTGTAGAATAAAGAAAAATATTGTATTTTATAACGTACTAGCGGCCCGTCCCTGCTTCGCACGGGTGGACTTTTTTTAATATAGCCTATGTTACTCAGCGCTAATGTAGCATTCTAATAGTGAAAGAATTTTTTAAATCGGTCTAGTTGTTTTCGAGTTTATTCGTTGCAAACATACATACATACATACAAAAATACAAAGGTTTCCTCATCATAATATTTTGAGACTCAGTTTTGGGAGTTCTTGAGAACTCTTCAGCTTTTTAATATTAGTAAGTATAGATATATATAATTTTTTTTTATAAGAATCAGGACGTGGTCTCGACATTGTGACGCTAACAGAGCAAACGCTGAACTTTCTGTGAAAATGTCTCGTGTATGTCACAAAATAAGCGGACTGTAGAAGGTAAGCTTTCTTACCGCGCACGAGCAACGCACGCGCAGACAACCTCAACCATATGCTATAGGTATAGAGTTCATAGTCTATTGAGGAAATTTTACAGTTTGTGGTAGGTTATTTAGTGTATGTGTTCCTTGCGTTAGGAGTCTTTGAGCGTTAAACTCAACTTAAATCCAATTTGCTCGTGAGATATTACAGCGCGAGACACAAGGACCAACTTTACACCTTGGAAATAGCAATCTTGCAGACAAATGCAAATTGGCCATCCGAGCAAAGCCGCATTTTCTGAAGGAAAAATGGGATATTATTTTTAAATTGTTAACATGTTTCCATATACATTTATCTACATATTAAATATCTTTGCATGTTTCACTATTGACATTCCTACGATCAAATATTCATAGAATTCATTTGTGTTCTTAATTAGCAAACTTGTAAATCTTGTAGCGTACCTAGTACTTACCTACCTACGAGTACATTGTATAAAGATTTTAATGATACTTACGAATAGTTTGGTGAACAAAGCATCATATTATGATGCTTTGTTCACCAAACTATTCGTATTAAAAGTAAATATTCGTAAGTATCATTAAAATCTTTATATATTATTCCAAAAAAATAATTGAATTTGAATGTATATAAAGCAAAGTCATCAATGTTTCTAATATTTTATTATATTTTTAATAGTCAACAGTTCTATAATACAATCGATATCAAGCTGGGCAGTGGGCACACAGTTTCCCACGCGGGGATGTAGGGCTATACTTACATAGTACTAACTAATAGTAGTATTAGTAAAAATTTGGAAGAGCGTTGAAAATTTTCCACCAGTGGGATTCGAATCCGTCTTCTGACAAACCGGGTCAGGTGCTCTACCTACCTACTATGCTACTGTGGCTTTATCAAACTCTTCATCAACACTATCTACTCTTTGTAAACCTCCTTAGGCTTATTTGTCGAAGTTTGGTTCGGTCGGTTCGGACAGCTCGTTAAATATTTTTTAGCACTTACTAATTGCATCCGTTATCTGTTACGCCGATGACACCGCTCTGCTCCTTCCGGGTAGCACTTGGCGCGAGTGTCGACGGAGTGTGGAGGAGGGTTTAGCAGTTACATCAGACTGGTTAAATATCAGTCTGCTAACCCTAAGCGTAACAAAATTACTCTGCTTCCACAAAACGGCTGCATCAGCTCCAACTAACTGCATTTCTTTCACTCTTGTGCAACGCATAACACCTTCGCTCCAACATGTTGCTTGCCACTGTGAGGAAACTAGTAGATCACCAACTATCCGCTATTTAAGGGTTACATTAGTTAGACGAAAAGCTTTCCTTCGCGGCTCACCTTGAGATTACCGGTGCCAGGGTGCGCAAGTTGATCCACACCATGAAACTTCTTAGAGATGTCGCTGTCAAGCCGCTCTTAAAACTGTCTTTATGGCTTCTGTGATCACATACTATATCATGGTGTGGGGTAACTCTGCGTCCTGCCACTTGATCAAGCTTGAAAGAGCTCAAAGAGCTGTTCTAAAGGTGATCTTACGAAGGCCTTTTTATTTCCCCACTGATTTGATGTACGTTCGACAACGTTCTCAAACTTTATATTCTAAAAGTGGCAACGACCATGCACAAAACTGTTATAAGTTCTCCAGAATATCAGGCGATGCTTGACAGACGAGTATTTAGTGACGATCGGTATTAGTTAAAACCACCTTTGCCCAAGTTTAAATGCTTCGCTTTCCCACTCATCTACACCCGCATATTGAAGCTATGCGAAATTATGAGATGCTCTTTAAGAATTGCGAGGCTCAAGATTCACTCACTTCTTTTGACGTGGAGTTATAAATTTACGAATACATTCATGGAGATACTAAAGTAGATATTTTATATGCAAAACGTCTTACTTGACCACCACAGGTCAGGCAGTGCCTAGTTTGGGGTCATTGAAAATCTCAGCCTCCTTGAAAATTATGCTTATATTTAGGTACTTAACACTATTTTCCACTGTATTTTTAAGTTTGTAAGTAAGCATTTATCAAATAAAGGAGACTGGCGAACTTCTATCGAAGTCCTCGACTGTACAGGGGTGAAAGGTCTGTGAGGACCTCCAGCGCTGCTGTTGGAGTGGTTCTAAAGGCACCAGTGATTGCCAGAGAAGCTGTTCTCTGAAGTTTGCTAAGAGCATTCTTACAGATCTTCAGCCTGGTTCTGGGCCACCAGACGATGCTGCTATATGCGAGGATCGGTCTCACCATCATCATGTAGATCAGTCTTTCCCAACGTGGGCGATAACGCCCCCTTGTGGGCGCTGCAGGCCTAAAGGGGGGCGGTAAGAGACCCAGAAAAAAAAGGGGGCGTTGTGTAGGGCTTTGGGGTCGATTTATAATTTCATCTACCTAGCTAGGAAGACTCTTAGACACCGACTGAGCTCTCGACTCTCGACTACATCTTGTGAACATCAACTAATATTAATTAAGATATAGCTCAAACTCGGTTCGATATAATAGACCGCGGGCAATCATCTTTTAACAAGTTTTTGTTAAATAATCCGATTTGTACATTCCTGTATCAATCGGCTGGTTCTATAATACTTGTTCTTGCTTGTCGAGTACGATTGGGCGTCGAATGAGATAAACGAGTTTATGCACGTTTGTCTTATTCCTGTTGGTGCGTGCTGCTTATGCAATCCTATATAAACGACGTAAATTTATTTTATTTTCATTTGTGGTTTCGCGCTTAATAGATAAGCAGTACTTGATTTCAACACTTACGTATTTCTCAAAACAAAACAATGTCGGAAGTAAAAAAGAAGAGACGGCAATACTCTGCGGAATATATTAAATTCGGATTTATTGAAAATCCCACAAACCCGTCGTCGCCTTTGTGTCTTCTATGTCTAAAAACATTTTCGAACGAAGCAATGAAGCCTTCAAGACTGCAAGATCATTTGAATAAAATGCATCCAGATAAGAAAGACAAGAATGTAGCATATTTGCAAGACCTAGAGAAAAAGCATAATACTCAGCCAAGTGTATCAAAACTATTTTCGGCGGCTGCTAAGCAAGATGACGACGGACTTCGAGCTTCGTACAATATCTCTTTGTTAATTGCTCAAAAAGGCAAACCACACAACATCGGAGAAGAGTTAATTTTGCCCGCAATAAAGGAAGTAATAACTACTGTGCTTCATAAACCGGCCGCAAATATTATCCGAAAAATTCCTTTGAGTAATAATTCTGTGCAAAGACGAATTGATGAAATGGCTGAAAACATTGAAGAATCATTGTGCAATCATCTGAGGACTAGTCAATTCTCAATTCAGCTCGATGAGTCCACTTTACCAACTAATGAAGCGTTGTTGCTATCTTACGTGAGGTTTATTAAAGATGAGAAAATACGTGAAGAACTATTGTTTGCCAGAAATTTGGAGACAGATACAAAAGGCGAAACCATATTCAATACATTGGAAAAGTTTTGTGAAGAGAAAGAAAGAGATTCCTTTGAAAAATATTATATCAGTTGCTACGGATGGCGCTCCGGCTATGACAGGGCGCCATAAAGGCTTCATAGCGTACTTAAAGAATAAAATTCCAGATGTCCTTGCTATACATTGCGTTATTCATAGACAACATTTGGTTGCTAGAAACTTAAGTGAACGACTATTTCAATCACTGCAATATGTCATCAAAGCAGTCAATGAAATCCGTAGAAGCTCTTTGAATGATAGATTATTTCATCAGCTTTGTGTTACTAATGACGAAGATTTCAACCGTTTGTTGCTTCATACTGAAGTTCGTTGGCTGTCAAGAGGCAATTGTCTGATTCGATTTTACAACCTGTTTGACTCTGTGATAGAGTTCTTGGAAACTAAAGATACAGAACTGCGCAACAAGCTCATAACATCAAAGAATGATATAGCTTACATGACAGACCTGTATAAATTGTTCAACGACATGAACCTCCAACTGCAAGGCGATGAACTAAATTTAATTAAAACAAAAAATGTTGTTGCTGTTTTCGCAGCCAAACTGCTTCTGCACAAAAATAATATGGGCAGACGTGAGTTTCACAATTTTCCGAATTTATCAGTATCCTGCAGTAACGACGACTTGTTTGCCTACTGCCAACATTTGGAAAACCTCCACATTGACTTCACCGAACGATACCAGGACATTTTAAACTTGGAAATACCAGACTGGGTGTTGGATCCGTTTTCAAATGTCAACACAGCAATGTCACCTCAGCTGGAAGAAGAACTTATAGAATTGACAACAAACGAAGAAATAAAAATCAAGTTCAAAAATGGATATCAAGAATTTTGGCTACAAAAACCGATCCCGCAATTGTACCCTGGATTGTGGTTAATTGTTCAACGATTCTTGATAGCATTCCCATCGTCATATTTGTGTGAACGTGGATTTAGTGGTGTGGCACCGCTGCTTACTAAAAAGAGAAATCGTTTGCGTGTTACCGAACGTGGCGACTTGCGGCTGTTTTTGAGTAAATTGGAACCTGATATCAACAAACTTATTGAACAGCATCAGATTCAACCTTCACATTAGTTTTTATATAAGAATTGATTATGTTTGATTTATTTTCAATAAAAGATACTCTGTCCGAATACTATAAAAATGCGTTTCAATAATCAGTTATAAGTACTTAGCGGTTTTTAAGTATGTTTAAAAAGGAGGGCGTTAAAAAATAATTTATTCTTAAAGTGGGCAGTAGACAAAAAAAGGTTGGGAACCCCTGATGTAGATCCACCTAATGATTTTGGGGTTGAGTCCCCACATCTTGCTATATGTAGACCGACACATGCCAAAGACTCTGTAAGCCTTGGCTACTACGTCATCAACTTCCGATCTTAATATTTTGACAGATATTATACTAGGTAAGTACACCTACTTTACTTTGTATTTTTTAGGCATGAGTTCAATATATCAAAACGTAACTAAAAACGGATATAAGCCCCATATCATATCATATCGATATGGAAAACATTATAACCGATATAAGAAAAACTACCGAATATCGAATCGAAAACTAAAACTGCATATGAGAACGTGATATGATAAAACGCAAAACTTTATACCGTTACGTAACCAATATAATAATCATATCCAAAGATAACTAAAACCACTGTATAACTCCAAAATATTTTGATATTCACATCTTTCCTTTCTGACTAAGCATAATCTGTATGGTGTAAATGTGACGAAGCGAATATGAATATAATAGATTTGACTTTGCATTTTATTGTTAAAGAATAAGACGTAATTTGGTGAAAAGCGATTATCAACCAAGATAGTTTCGTGTGCGTTTTGTTGAGAAAATGAAATAGGAGTCTAACCGCCCTAAACATAAAGAATAGATTTGCGTAAGTATTTGTTGTTGTGTTGTTGATCGTTTTCAGTTTTCTTATTGGTAGCAAACCATCTCACTGATATCGATATCTGAAAACGGTTTTCGATATCGATATGAAAACTGAATATCGGTTACGTAACCGTTATCATAGAAAACCGAAAACGCCCATGTCTAGTATTTTTTCAAGTTGTAATTTGTTCGCAACAAAATTTGCGTAAAATTATATAACCAGATTTATAAATAATTTAATTAATTAATAGTAATAATAATTATGACACACGTGTCTCACATTCATTTAAGGGTTATTGTAAACTCGCCATCAAAGTATACTCGCCACGTTTTTAAAAGCTCCATACATTAAAAGTAAATTCGCCATACCTATAAAATGTATGTAAATGTATGTATTTGTAAATTCGCCACAGGTAGATACGTGTTATTGTAAACTCGCCACCAATGTCAATTTTATAGCAAGAAGTACCGTTAGCAAGCAAGTTGGCTCATAATAAATATTTGGAAGTTATAATGTTGTCCACGCCAAGATGGATTGGATGCATCTACTGGGAGGGGTCAAGGGTGTGGAGTGCGGGGAGCAGTGGAAGATCATGCGCACAACCAAGAAATAAAAACATTATAGATAATTATAATAATATGTCATTAGCTGAAGTCTTACACAAAGTTAGCTTTTTCCAACAATTTAGAGATTTATAATTCTATCAATATGAAAACTGTAATCTTTTTTAATCTGTGATTTTAAACTAGGCTTAAGTCAATTATTTTGCAAAGTATTGCAATTTAATCAGCTGACTGTGATTTTAAATTTGATATAATTGAATAACTTATCAATATTTCTGTGATTATTAGATACAAAGATATTTCGTCAATCAGCGCATTGGTATACCTCTACCAAAATTATAAAGACTGATTTTCTTATTAGAAAAGTTGAATAACTTATAATACCTATTTCTGTGATTATTATGAATGAATGAATGAATACAATTAGGATTAAATAAAAAATAAAATAGAATAAAAAATCATTTATTTCAGACCTGGGTCCAGTGTTAACATTATTTAACTTAAAAAACCTATGTTAGTGCATAATATTATTCATTGTAAAGTTATTATACTTAATTAACTTTGGTGTCTTTGACGAGGTGGACGCAGGTCCAGTGCCGCATAATGGTACTGTCTACGTCATTAAAGCCAACCAGCGCATTGTTACACCTCTAGATGTACCTATATGTCATTCCGTAATTAGAATTGATTTAAAAATAAATAAAAATTATTTTATTATTTTAAGTGTTTGACTTTTCTGCAGTGCATACGAAAACACCATAAGTGACGAGTTTACAATAGAACAAAATAATTAAAAGCAAATTTATTTTTAAAAAGCTACCGGTGGCGAATTTACACATGTTTTTTCAGCGTTTTTTCGATGACGAATTACTTCTTATGGCGAGTTTACAATTAATTTGCGCGGTACAATCACGATCATTACCATGTAATCAATGTAACTTTAACTTTTTTTATTTTTTTAAAGTAAATTTGAACTAAATATTTGACATTGACATTGAATGGAATAATTATCAAATATCAAAACTAGCCAAAAGTGTTTACATGTTAATGCGTGACGTACTGATTAGCGAAGACAGCTGAACTATACAATATGTTAGCAGTGTATCATGGTTTTTGGGATATCTTGTTGAATAACAGAAATATTTATTAATTCACTTTAAAATAAACAATATTGCTCAGAGATCAAAAACAATACCTATCTGTGGCTTGAAGCATAAGAAAGCCGTCGACTAAAGTTCATATATTTTACATACTTACCGAGCTAATGTTTATTTAATATTATTTGATACTAGCTGTGCCCCGCGGTTTCACCCACATTAATAGTCATAGTGTAATGTAATATAGCCTATAGCCTTCCTCAATAAAGGGCTATTCAACATAAAATAATTTTTCAATTCGAACCAGTAGTTACTGAGATTAGAGCGTTCAACCAAACAAACAAACAAACTCTTCAGCTTTATAATATTAAGTATAGATTTCGTAAAGTACAATCCTGACTTATTTAAAACAGACAGGGAAAACCTGCTCTACTAAATCCAAAATTCAACAAAAAAAAAGTTTTTTTGTGCATGTTTATCTATTTATTTATATTTATTTGGTAAATCATTATACATACAATGTGAGTACTTATATAACATTTATAAGCTATTACATAATACGTAATTGACACAGATCACACAAATCTATTACCACTACTTACCTAAGACTAACCAGACAGTTACCTTATAACATGAACTACAGAATTACAGATAATTTTAAAAGCTTATAATCGGATGCGCTTCAAAAACCCGTGCATTATATGTCAATAAAGAACTAGTTTCTTTTGCACCATTTGTCTAATACATATTACTGATTTTAAATCCATAGATCTTAATTTTCGAATTTACATATTTTATTTTAGTACCTATTAAAAATATAGATATACTTACATTTATGTTAAAAGATATTTGTTTACATTTTCCTTAAAATATCGTTAAAACCCGCGACAACTTTGGTTGCTAAGCTCATTTGGGCACTGACTGTACTTACACTCTTAAATTAAATCCCTATTACTACATTATAATAAGTCACACACTACCATGCAAACGGTATTATTATTGATATTGACTCTATATTATCCATGCTTGCCAAATACGAAGCAAGAACAAAAATGATCATACAGTCAACAACTAGTGATTGATAAAAATAAGGATAGCTACTAATACTTTATTTAAACGAGGCGTGAAGTCCTGCACCACTAAGTGTTGAGCAACTGGACTCCTTTGCTTAACATCGGGTAGAAGGAAGCCATTCGTCTACTCTTAAAATATAAAATAAAAAACTAAACAAACCAAAGATTTAATATTGGTTGAAAAATAATATTATATGTTGTATAGTTATATACTTTTAATTTTAATTTTATTTATTTATTTATTTATTTTTATTTTATTTTATTTGGAAAACCAACAGCTTTATGAAATTTAATACAATAATATTATAATAACTGATAGCCAATAAGATAATGATAATATAATGTCACCAAAGTGAATATACGCTAGAATAGTTATTTTCATTGGTAATAGTAGAAATTGAATACTATTATTGCTATACAACTTACATTAAGTAGAAGTTTGACTTCTTGGCGGGAAAGCGAAGAGTCATGTATGCGGTTTTGTTTTATTTTCTAAAATTTGTGTTATGTCGAATATTAATGTGAACTAATGGTGGATTATTAACCGTTAAGTATTCGTGAGTGTGCATGAGTGTTGGCAAATGAAATAAAACAGTGCAACGGCACCTTTCACATTCTCTCAAGAAGTCCGCCCGAGGACATAGTAAAGCCCCACATCTTTACTGAGATACTCGAGGGGTTGGGGGGTATATCATTTCTCACTTCTCATTTTTATTATCATTCATTATCATCACACAAGAAGGAAATACTGTGTGTATTACTTACTTGTAAGAAAAATTACTTGTGCTAATTGCACTAAGCCATTAACTAAAGAAAAAAAAAGTAGAAGTTACAACAATAAACAATAACTTAATTTTTTACTGAATTTAAACATAAAAATAAAGAGATACCTACTCATACGGTGGAGATCTTATACTTATTTATTTACAAAATAAATTAAAATAATTCGTAAGGTATTATGACACGTCACAATAGTATAGGATATAATTAATAAAATCTCTCGAGTTATACTTGTACGTCCAGAGGCCCAGAGGCACATAAACCTATCCAAAACTGTCTAATTTCTTCAATTTAATCCTCTAACCCGAATGTGCCGTCAATATAATGAACTCGTCTGTGGCTGCATGGATATTGATATCGATATTTTTGACTGTAGCCTACTGAGATTCAAAATTAAATAAAGAATTGTCTCAAATAGTTATAATTTTATCCTTTAATTGAATTAACTAGGTATTATTATAATTTTATTTTAATTGTATCTATTTTTAATTTTATCTATTTTTATTGTAATTAATTTGCATAATTGAATTAATTGGTATTTGTGTAATTGTAAAATTTTAAATGTATTGTTCGTATTGTTTTTATATTGTCTGCTCAGTAGATGTTAAATAGTATGTACATAATTAAGGGTTTCAACCTAGCCTTAAGTATTTAATATCACATGGTTTTGTAACCTTTTGGTGGCTGTCACCTGTTTTGTGCATCAGAATAAATAAATAAATTCATTTTCAACTAATTAAGGCCATAAAGTTCAAAGTCTTTTAAGAAAATTTAAGTTTTGGATAGGTCCATGTGGCAGGCGTGTGCACATTACACAATCAATAACATCTATACTTTGAGCCTTCTAAACGAATGACTAAAATAATTTGGTTTGTTATTCTATTTAAAAAATGCAGAATATGTAGGTAGGTACATACTAGCAAAATGTTAACTTCACATTCCTGCCAAAAATGTAGTGCCTATTACATACATGGCGAAAAAGTAAATAGCCTGTGATTGGTCAACTGAGGTCGGGTGAGGAAGCAAGATGGCACGCGACAAACAAAGCCTATGCACTGTCCCACTGCTAGAGTAGGGTTCAACTCATCGCTGCAATAAGGATGTTGACAAAAACAATAATTAATTCCAGAACATTAGCTGCTTTACCACAAAACGATGGCTAAAGATAGGCAATGCTTAAAACAGATGCTGTCACTATTTAGCTAATACTTTTAGACAGAGACACAATATTTTAAACTCGTATTCAGCCATTGTTTAACTTTAAACCCTGTTTTGTAGTAAGAGGCTAACGTATAAATTAAATCACATAACAGTCCTTTAAAACATTAATTTATTTTTTATTTTATTTAACAAGTTGTCTGCCTCAAAACCAGACACAATAGAAAATTTATTGTTTGTCGGTCACCGGTGATCACCACGGCTATTAAAAACTTAAGCATGCATTTCTGTATCACATAATTCCTAAAAAGTTTTAATAAACACTCAATTGAAGGAACAAAATAGTGACGACATATGTAGTTACTATTTCCATACAATTTCTATTGAAAAAATCGTTTTGTCAGTTGCTAAAAAGAGTAACTACCTAATTTGATTGATGCATATTGATTCGGGTTCAAATCCCGAACGTGGAATTTGTTTTTCATAAGCAACCGTTTTGTTCGTTAATTAACAATCTATGGTATACAATAATAATATTCAGATTTATTATGATCTATGTCTATCGGTGGAATGTCACTGATGTTCCGGAGTGGGCGTGGGCGTGGGCGCGGGCGCGGCGTGGAAGGCGCGGCTCTGGTTGAAGCGCGCGATGACGGGCGGGCACGGAATGTGTCTGACTACACACAGACACATTCATTAATGGTTACACAATATAACTACATTTAACCGCCTGCGTGGTCGTTCGCTTCCTAGGAGGGGGGGTGTACTGGTGGTTTGGTTGGCGGTAGGGCTTGTCATGGCCACCATATTATCTGAATATGTCGCCATAACATCAATGTTAATAGCATTAATATCTACGAACACATTTATCTGTGTTATTTGAATAATTATTTATTGGCTGACTCACTGTCAGCCCGTGACCATTGGTTGTAATATGATAACTTTACTAATTAGTTTGCGTTAATCCCCGGTCACACAACAACAAGGATTCACTTGTCATTCATCTCACAACATAAGGCCGATAAGAAAGCGCATTTTACCCAAATTATTTAATCGCTGGCAATGGGCTATCTTACAACTAACTGTAGAAACAAACCAATGCTACTAACGTTGACGTCTGACATGACTTACATAAGATGGTGGTAGCTAGCCAGGCGGACTTAAAACAAGCCCTTTCAGCAACCAAACCGAGTACAGTAACAGTTATAGGTCTCCTAAATCTTAGGAGACGTCTGTGAAAACAGAATAGACCATATAGGCGATTAACTTAAGTGTTAGCTCCTACCTAAAGATAGATATTGATTAAACTAAGTCGGAGCCCTTGGGTTGACTCGATACATACTTTATGTTAAACTAGGTTGTATTTTTAGTTACTATATTTAGTTTGTTTTTTTTTAAATGTGACTTTGTGTGTGTCGTGTATTACCAATAAATGTTTATTCATTAATTCATTCATTCATTTATTCATTATTACACAGTGTGTTAAAAGGTGACCTATTGGTTGGCATTGAGTAATCCTAACCCGCAGTTAATAGGTAGATTTGCACAGGGCCTGGCAGATCTCCTGGCTCGCAATACCAGATGGCGTCGCTTTAAATCCCGCCATAGGACCGCGCAAATGGGCGATCACTATAACGACGACGGTTTATTTATTTGAAAGTCGTAAGTCTCACGAAGAGATTGTTATATGCTGAGAACTTTTTAATTTAAAAACATGTTATATTTATGTCGATGACGTAGTTATTGGCAGCGAAAGTCACAAACTATTTAGGCTAAACTCGAGGTGTTGTATACTTAATGATAGAATAGAGTAGAATAGAATAGACTACGTTTATTTCAGGCAACTATGGCCCATACAATATACACTTTAAATATATTTATATATATACACTGTCAGTTTCCATGACAACAAAACAAACAATCTTTCGTCCGCTTAAGAACACCCCATGATGGACCCCTATAGCAGCGCCACCTACCGGGTCCAATTGTAAATCTAAACCATTCTCGAATCCACTTGAACACACACAGAAAATTTCATCCAAATCGGTCCAGTCGTTTAGAAGGAGTTCAATAACATACACACGAACATACACAGAAGATTTTTATATATAAAGATGGTGAGTGGTACATGACCCGCCATAGCAAATTACCATATGAAGGAGGCCATTTGCTAACTCTTAACACTATCCTTAATTCTGTAGTTTTGGAGATGGTAAATTTTAACTTTTTTAAGATTTTCTCAAATTTTGACCTTAAAGCTGTCCTAGCTTTTTTTCTTCAACGTCCTGATAAATTTTCTTTCTTTTGGTTAGCACATACACATTTGTGATCAAATTACGTCGCAACTTTGCTCAATCAAGGATTAAAAAAAGATGTTACGCTAGAAAAAAGATAAATTATATCTCCTAAACAATAAAACTTTAGTTAGGACTAGGCTACAATAGTTAGCAAATGACGTCCTCTGTATGTGATTTTGCTGTGGCGGGTCATGCACAGGTCATGCACAGGTCGCCCTGTATATATTATATTTTATTAAATACATCATCTTCATCATCTCAGCCAAAAGACGTCCACTGTTGGACAAAGGCCTCCCCCAAAATACATATTATATTATAATACAATTTGATGCAACCATGACACTAAAACAATATGGCGGCCGCGCTTCGGATGCGTTCTTGTACGAATTTGAATGGTACGTACACGTGGGATCGGGATGTATCGTGCGTCTTTCCGTACTTTCTTATTAAAAAGGCCTCACGAGTTTCTTGCCAGCTCTTCTCGGTCGAAAGCTTATCCATAATCCGAGTTGGTGGTGGAACAAAGTTTTAGCATAACTAAACTACTCAAAAAATCTTACTCTTATTATTTGGATGTTTATATAGTCTAAGTACCTGTGAAGGCTAAAATTATTTAACTGTGGTTCAAATTCGAACGAAAACTCATTCAAAGCGTATCCGGTTTGTGTC
>CAUJAO010000154.1:0-11154 GCA_963082485.1 Eudonia mercurella
CACCGCGAGCTATCGACATTTTCCACATTTCGGTTCATAAACTTGTGCCAATTCCAAGTCATGGCCGTGACACGCGCATCGGATCTAAGGACGTCCGCTGCGTCAAGCGGGCGCACGGCGCGGGTAACCCGCGTGGCTTGCTTTCTTATGTAAATTCATAAAGCAGCGCTGCCTGAGCTGCGCCACAAACGGCGCGGTCGACGGGCACGCACGTCCGTTCGCGGGATGGATTACTGATATGCAATTTAACACATGACAGCTTTAAACCGCCATATTTGTCCGCGACGGATCACGGCGCGGGTTTCCGCGGGCGGCGGCGGCGGCGGCGGGCACCCGCGTCGTGCGCCCCCTTGACGCATCACGCAGCGGACGCCTTTAAATCGGCCAGGCGCGGGCGGCAGGCGTGTGCGTGCAACCACGAAAGCAGCTACCTTCATTAATCATGTCATGTCTTCATGTCGTGATAACGATTTAAATTTCTGATCCCAAGGCCGTCTCTTGCCTTAGGTAATGCAAAATTTAACAGGATAACGTTTTTTATTATTTTATAATGTTTACATGTTTCTCTAACTTTTGTGGCAAGCATATTCTATTAGTACGTATTGAAATACGTACTAATAGAAGTAGGAATTCGTATCACCAAAACATTTATAAAATTTACAATATATTTTCTATATTGTATGTAGCTTCTCTCTCACTCGTAATCTCCTATGTTACATCCGAGGGAGATGACTCAATCGCGCAACGTTTGGGCTTAGCCCACACGCAGACGTTGATACTGATAAGGCAGAAATAACTCACAAATACGTAAACTTCGGTCCACGACACGCGTCAATGTAAACAAGCTGGAAGCATCACCTAATTGCCAAAATATACGCCAAACAATAGTTGAAAGATCTTGCATCAGATCTATCATAGGTCATTGGCGAACTAACCTTTCTGTTTGTTTTAATTTTTTAAGAATAGTTTCATCTCCATCCAAAATCTCATCATAAAAGTGGGTGTGAACCGTGTTTTTTTTAAGCATTATACTTAATCAATTGCGATTGGTATTGAACATTTTTTTGGCTTTTTTTTTCTCACTCCATGCAGCTAAAACCACTGCAACATGCATAAAGCTGACTCATCATAGTCACTTACATCATCTGAAACTAGAAAATGCAGCAGTAAGTTCTGTTTCTGTTATTATAGTAAGTGATGGGACTTAGAGCATTCATATGGATATGCAAAACACGAGTAATCCTCAACCAAAGAGAAATAGGCTATCTTATCTCTATCTGACATTGCACTACATTACCTACTGTTAACATTGTTATTATGTGATGGACTTAGATAAGAACATAGCAGCTACTTTGAACTTTGATCAAGTCCACTGACCAAACTAAGCATGATACAATTTATTTGTTATCAATTGCATTTTTTATAAAATAAAATGTATGCACTCAAACCTCTAAGGGCCTTACAAATAAACAAAGAATAAGCTTGGAATAGTTATTACGTGTTTTGTCTCTGTTACTCTAATCTGAAAATGAAGTTTACATGACAGGAACAAACATGAAATAACTATTTGGAGCTTATTCTCTGTTTATTTGTAAGGGGGTAAGAATTTTATACTTTTTTTAAAAGGTATTCCCGCATTTTATGTAAGTTTTTTAATTGAATATGCTCTACTTAAAGGCTTGGCTGAATGGTATATTGTCTGTGCCTAATATGGATGGGAACGAAAAAAAGTAGTAGCGACAAAGTATTCCCGCCTTAACTGCCTTTTATTATAATTTGAAGAGTAGAGTATTCACGGCAAGGTTTTGCGGTTTTCTCGAAAAATGTCTAGAAATGGTAATACAATAACGGTTTTGTAATAAAATAACAACAAAAAAGATATTTTATTTGTAGCATTTAACGACAGGTTGACCAAAAATAAAAAATAGATGAATGGAAGAAAATTTTAATTACATTATCAGTCGCTTGGTTTGGTACTTTCTGGAAAAGATTACACCTATGTCAGTGATACATTTTACTCAAATTAAAAAAGGGCTACTTTGAAAAGTATGTTTTTATCTTTAAATAGGTAGGTACCTAATGTAATTATTGAAATAATTATCCCTGTAAGTTAATAGTTATTTGTTCAACAAATGAGCAAAGTTATTTTTAATGCTAGGTGCTAACTTCATTTGCTCGTGATTCTAATATTTGTGAGTGAGATATTTACCTCCTGCATATTATTTAGCCATTTAACAAAGTCTTCAAGCATTACGGTTTAGACGGCTGCTACAAAACTTTGGACTGCTTTGCATCCACTACCTTTTGTTATGGTGTAATGCAGAAACAGCACGGTATTGGACTCCATTTCCCAACCAATGTAAAGCAATTTGTAATATTAATTCGGTTGACAGGGCGGTGTTTCTGTCCGTATTTTTTTCTAAATGGTTATCCTAAATGTTAATTAAACATTCCAATTTTTCAGCTTGATGTCGAAACCTTTTGTTAAATCGATAGGTCATCTCCAAATGACCGGAGTCAACTCTTGTTCTATATGTTCATGGTTCCGTTATTATCGATTGAATCACTTGACCACATTTTGAAAAATATAATATAAAAAAAATTGTGGTACTAAGCACGACACTTGTAAACTTGTAAGATGGTATGGAGAGTCGCCAGATACTCTCAGGATTTGCAATGATTTTCTACAAATGTAACTTACAAAGAATTTTTTGATGAACATAATCACAATTACATGTGTAAAAATATACTTGTGAAATAAATAATGACACTTGTAACCCGTAATTTACACATGTAGTTTTGATAAACAGATATTTGTTATAATGAAAATTTTTACAGGAAAATTGCTTGTAATACAAGGCTTGTAAGTTTTGATAAACAGCACAGATGTGATGGTCACTATTCTCAGTATTTATTTATTTATTTATTTACTTAGGTACATTAAAAGGTCACATCCAAAAATAAAGGAAACGGTCGGTCGAGAAGGAGATCGCAGAGGTTGCAACTGGCGGGAACTCAGTCACAGCACAAGACTGCGACGCATGGAAGTCCCTACTGCGAGCTCTAGGTCCCTGATGAGGGATCACAGGATTTCATCATCATCATCATCATCATCATGATGATAAAATATTATAATAATATACATTTACAAGTATAGAGTAAAATGAAACTTACCCACAGTATAAAGCCTTAACGCCTTCTTGCCGGGATGTCTTCACGAAGCAGTCGATCATCCCAGTGTACCGCAACTCGACATGGCGCGGATCAATCTTCTGGCCCTGGATCTGAAGACGGGTTTTGGTTGTGTCGATAGGAAAAGTACCTGCGCAATAATTGAATTGACCACATTTGCTGCGTTACAACCATTACAAATCGTTAAAGCTAAGAATGAACAATAACGAATAAAATTAAGCTGATTCGTTTAGGTTATGAATGAAACATTTGGAATTATGTGATAAAACTAACCAAACTCGGCAACAATCGACGCCAAACCGCCGTAAATAAACGGTCTCCAGTCTCTATCTCCCATTACATACGAAATCTGCTTTCAGAAACCGAAAACTGAAAAGGTATAATTCCAACAAGCCGGCGACTTTATTCTTATATGTATACCAACTGTTAACCGTTAGCACCGATAAAATGGTTTTACTTTTCGACTTCTGAACCGAAATCTTATTTACTTTAATATAGAATCCACTACAAGTAGATACGAGTATTTTAGGACTATCACCATTCGCAAATCGCAATTTCCCGTAATACACTTCTAACGTAATGTCAATGTCAAGTCAATTGTCATCATTGTCAATCAATGATCATTGTGAAGTCCAACAATATATACGAAAATATCGATGCAATATTTTAAATATGCAACATTTAACATTGATGAAATAAATATGAGTAACATTGAAATGTGTCCTTATTTGGTTTAATTTCCATTTTATTTTATTTCCTATGAAATATATTAAATACCAATGTCTGTAATATATATTTAAAGAAAACAAAATATAATTATTTGTAAAAATTATGTGTATATTTTTATTTCTATTTCCTTTTTTTTAAATTATGTTGTAAATAAATATAATTGTAATGTAAATAAAAAAATAAAAAAAAATATATAATTAATTAATCCACGGATTTTATAATATTTATGTCATAAAAAGATCGTTAGCTGGATTTTTTAAATTTACCTATTTATCTAAACTTTTCATCATCATCATCATCATCAGCCTATATTAGTCCACTGCTGGACATAGACCTCTCCAAGTGCACACCATCGCCACCGAAAAAAACCCTTATGCGTTAGAATTTTTCATTCTGTTTTGTACCATTTAAGTTCTAATTTATCGTAATCAGTAACCTATGTCCAGCATGCAGCATGGCCATGCAGCAGCAAATATAGGCTGATGATGATGAAAGTCTTTTTTAAGGTTTTCTTATGAATCTCATCAATAAACTTAGTTTAACACGCTATTGGCCAGTTTTTGTTATGAAATAGCAGTAGTTAGGACTACGATTACATACTGTCCTACTGCTAAGCTTTTGCTCTTGCTTTTGCTTCCATCATTCAAACCAAGTCATCGCAAAAAAAGGGTATTGGCCACGACAGCCAAATGCGTGTTGGTTACTTGGTGATAATGAACTACAAATTCAGGCATGCCGAGCACTTTGCCACTTGACTTGTCATCATCATCATCATCAGCCTATATATACTAGTCCACTGTTGGACATAGGCTGATGATGAAAAGCTAAAAGCTATAAATTTTTAAGTCAGCAAAGTTCACAGTATGTACCTATGAATTAAAATATATTAATTAACAATATCATAACAAAGTACGATAATACATTAATAATATAATTACGATAGTTTATAATATGCATAGAATAATATGCAATATATTATATCGATATATTTCATAACATACTTATCCCTATATCCATAGACTAAGATAAGAAGCGTTCCGAAACACAGCGTCGTACTCATGTAAGTAATCACTAACAAATGATCAAGAATAATTCTCAAACTAACTAAAAGGGTAAAGCAAAAAAAAGAAGAGGTAATTAAATTTAACCCCTTCCCTGTCCCATTACACAAGCCTGCACATCAACCCACCACAAACTGTCAAATTTCCTCAATAGACATTAAACTTTACGTGTATGGCATATGGTTGAAAATGTATTGCAGAAATTTGACAGTTTTGGATTGGTTGATGTGCAGGCGTCTCCGTATCACATTGTGATACATAACAATGAATTAAACTACTGTTATATTTTTTGAACAGCAAACCTGTTAAATAAATTTTCAATCACCATCAATTTAAGAAATATTATTTATAACTTCGCTATAAGGTGTCTACCAGTGTCTAATCCAACTACTTAAATATAGATTCGTGTGCTTTTTCTGAGATTAGGAAAAAAAAAGGTGTACCTACGGGAAAATAGTGATGCGACTCGAAGTAGGTGAGACTATTGATTGACTCAAGTGATTTTAGACATACCCAATCAAATGAGGATTTGGCCAGGTGAATTGACTGATCGATACTCCTGTCCTTCTGATACTTGAATCTGTTATGTAATAAGCAATATTATGACTGATAAAAACTACAAGTTTAATAAATCAGATTTTTTATTGCAAAAGATCGGCAATAATAACAATATAATGAACAGCAACAGCCAACACTGCTGACAATCTACATCAGCCTAGTATCAGTCTTTCAAAAACTAAATTTATACTAGAATCGACATTAATTAGTTAGTTTCTGTATCTGCCCCCAAACCGGCTAACTCTCTCGCTTTCGCTTTGAATCGCTTTGAAGGCGAGGCCCTCGCCTCGCTTTCTAATACAATATCGAAATACAATACCGAATAATATCGAAAGCTTTATATATATTATTATTTTATTATTATATTTATTTATTTATATTGCTTTCGAAATGACAAGATGACGCCTCCTCCTCGCTTCGCTTTCAAAGCGATCGAAAGCGAGAGAGTTAGGCGGTCGACCCCCAGGTGTAGATCGCGGGTAGCCTCTGGAATAACTAAATGCAATCAGCACAAAACCGTTGTGAAGATCCTCATTGGGAGAGGTCTTTGTCCAGGATGTCTTTTGGCTGAGATAATGATGATGCTACAAAAATACAAAAAAGTATCATGAATAAAAAAAGTATATGAACTCGATTGAATTTCTATTTCACTCGATGTCTCGAATATCTACGTGTTTTTTAAGTCGCATCACTACTCACTCTTCACTACAGGAAAATAGACAAACAAACATCAATCAAAATAGGTAAACGTAGTGTTAAATTCTCTTTGAAAATAGGTAGGTAATGTTTGCATTAATTAATTAAGTGTTATAATATTTAGAAAAAAAATAGATTTTTGTCAGACTTACTTCTCTATATTTGATTCAAACGTGAATATAACTAGTTAGTTTGTGTACTAAACTTTTCTGGCTGTTACAGAATAATACCAATACAATACCTATAGGTACCTACCTACCTAAATTTATATTTGAAAGTAATTATCGTAGGAACCGAACATAAATTACTTAATTAAAAATTCACCTGCGTGGTTAGGTAGAGCAGACTGTTGAACCAAACATTTGTTTTTTTGGTCTAGAGAATATGTGCAACATTTTTGTTTACGGCGTGAAGCTTTCTTACTATTAGTTATTTAAGCATTTTGTCATTGTATTACAGGTTTTACTGAAGAATGCTGTAAATCCTATATTGGCTCAGTATTCCAAAGAGGACCGCTGAATTATGAGGTGATTTTTTTTTTGCGTAAAGAACTCATAATTAGGAATACGTACACGAATTTTTACTGCTCGGAATTGATTAGGACTCTCACAATAAATTATTGAAAATAATAAATTTTATGGTTAACATTTATTCGGATAGTGAAGTGACAGCTCTGCTGCCAACTTTTCAATGTAAAAACGCTTTGAAAGCAACCAAAAGAATGTTGGCAGCACTGCTAAATTGCCCAAAAAAGCTAAAATACAATGCCATAAAAAAAAAATTTTTTTTTTATTTACATAAAAAAAAAGTCCAATGCCATAGCCATTTCTCCAGTTGGTGCAACTGTGTCCTCAGGTTACTATAATTTGTTTATTATTAATTAACAGTAGTAGTATTATATTATAGTAAAAAAAAGTATCATACCCGATAAGGTAACATTAGGTCAAAGTTAGTCACAGACCCGAATTAGTCTACCCCGACTCCACGTGGTACTAGTCTGCCCTACACTAGAGTGTTTTTATAAGCCCGGAGGCGCGGAGGGAGAGCAGCCCTCACCCGCTGTAGCGAAACACAGGCACCAAGCTCGCCGCTGCGGCTGAGGCTGGTCGCCGCAGGCGACCAAAAAGCCGAAGCTGCGGAGGCGAGCTTGTAATGCCTGCGTTTCGCTACGCAAGGGTGGAGGGGCTGCTCTTCCCGCAGCGCCGGAGACGTTTAAAACCTACAGTTGTCACATATCTGAGCGGTTTGGTTAAGCTCTGATGTAATTTTGACATTTTATAATTATTTTTTATTTTTTTTTTCGAAAAAATTAAAAAGTTAATTTAAAAAAAAGTATTAAGTTCCGAGTTTTGAGCTTTGGGGGAGGGGTAGGGGTATACCCCCCCTACCTCCCCCCACCCTCCCCCCCCCCAAATTCGACGGTCCTCTTTGGAATTTAGAACCCCTATATTACTCCTAGTGATGAAGAGATTGAATTAATTGATTAGTAATTTCAGTTACCTACATTCTGGTTGGAAAATTATTGCTAATTTAATATTTTCAGATAAGATCAACACAATGTTTGATAATTATGGAAATAATCAGGCACAGGTTGAAGCCAACTCACCACCAAACAAGAAAGTTGTACGGTTCGACAAACACTATGTAAAGACGTTGCCGGGCATTCTAAAAGTTGTTCAATTGGTAATTTGAATATCCACCTTTTTTATCTAAATAATGGGACTAATGAGTATAGACTAATTTAATTGATGCATTTTCAATTCTTACAGGTTTGCAATATTGTGGGTTTTATTTGTATAAAAGTATCTACAGCATTTATTTCACCCATTTTCTACAATCTGCTTTACTGGATCGGCAACACCATAACAATGTTTTTGTTTTTGATGTACACATTCCACATTGTTGAGAAATATGATCGCTGGCCATGGCATAAAGTGGAGTTCTTCTACTGCGGTGCGGTAGTCCTGGCATACATTGGTACATCAATATTTGCAGCCACTCTCGCTGAGAGTGTTGGATATACTGTTGGGGTAAATATACCTACAATCTTTTATTCCAATCATTTAAGTTATTGAAATGATACATTTAAGTAATTTAAATTTACTTTCTTACTGTTTGACTTTCTGGAGAATAATATAATTGTGACCACATAAAATGAAAGTTGTAGGAATTATGTTCATAAAAATTTAAATTCATTTTCTCATCATAGTTTATAACAACTGGTAGTATACACATGAGTGAAGCTGTGCATGGCAAGCAATGCAAAGCAATAGTAAGCTATTTAAACAAGAACTTTTTTTAAATATGTTTATTTCTTTTCCAGTTCTTTGGGCTGTGTGCTATTATAGCATATGCATTTGATGGATATTTGAAATTCAAGGGATGGAAGAGGGGCCTGCCGCCACAGTGAGTGCTCAAAGCACCACTAAATTAGGCTTAAGAGACAACTTTTTTATTTATAAGCATCTTAATCAAAGCAATTATTGCCTGTAAGGCCAGCCTTATGATCATCAAAAAAAATATTATCATCAGGTTGTATTTGTTATTGCCAAAAGTTTTCATGAAATTTAATATAATAATTGAATAATTAAATAATAAGTATTCTCATTATTAATGACTGTTTAATTAGTATTGTGATTGTAAGACTAGTATTCAATAAGTCTTTTGATATCTGTTTAATCTCCACTGCAAAGTTGTGTCTAGTTTTTATAAATGCCATTTCATCTAGTTTTTATGTACATTCAAAATAAAGTTAAGTACTGAACGCAGTAGGTTGGGTACCTACATATTATATATTTCTGACTGGAACCTTGTAAAGAAAAGTATTTTTATATAAATTCAAATTCAAATTCAAAATCATTTATTCAGTTTAGGCTACAAATAGCTCTTATGAACGTCATTATGCCATCGGTTCGTAAGTCTACTCTGGGCGGGAGAACTTGTACTGAGAAGAACCGGCAAGAAACTCAGCAAGTGTCCAGCTCTTTTCTCCCTTACAGCGTCAAAAATATTGGAAAATGCCCTATCATAAAAGGACACTTTCCATCACAAACAAACACACAAAAAAAGGACAATCACAACACCCAAAAATAATACAAAAAATAATAATAATAATAATAAGTTTGCAAAAATTACATCAGGTAACTACCAATTTCTACCAATTTCTACCAATTTCAATTTCTATAAAATTTAAATATGGTGCACTATAATTAAAACTAAAATATTTTTATACAGTTTACTGTTATGCCTTAAACCTGTAAACCTACAATAATGTTCTGATATATGTAATTATATATTTCTACCCATTGTTTAAGATTTAATGTGTAAAACTTTGAAGTTTAAACCTTTTTGGAAAATGTCAATATTAAAAATGTTACTTAACTAAAGTTTTAATGGTGGTACCCACCAGTGCCTTAAAATAATGAGATGCTTTAAAATCTGATAAGAATATACCTACTCCCTTTGTAGGAATCCCACCTTATACAGTCGGTGTCTTTTTATCTACATTGTGAATGCTGAAATTTGTATTAATTATTTGACTTGAGCTCAATAGAAAAATTTATGAAATTGATGAAAAAAATTATAAATGACACGGTTAAGATTAATTATATTTTGAAATTAGTCTGTGACTGCTATTGAGTGCCTTAAAACGAATAACGAAAGATAAGCTATTGTTTATTCATACAGTTAAGTATACATAAGTAATAATCAACAAAGATATAGATGGGACTCTATTCTAGATACATCTACAATCAAACATTGTAAAGAAACAAATATTATGTTGCTATTTTGTGAACTGTAAATTGACTTGAAAACTGTTTAAATTTGGTTTGACGTAGTAGTATCATTTTGCTTTGCTTGCTTGAGTTACATCGGTCTTTGTCATGTCATTTCTTTATTTTTAAGTCTCATAGTATTACCACAGTGTTAAAAACTTACAGTGGCCCAACGCCTTTGAAGTTGCGCGAAATGCCGCCATCGTCTAGACATTCGTCATTGTCGCAGGGTTGTCACATTAATTTTTTAATCTCTTTCATATTTCGTATGCTAGTGTATGACCCGCGTCTTAGTAACTTAATTTAAAACAATTATTGTTATTATTATTAATTAGCATTAAGCCAGTATCAAGTAGTATTGTTTTTATTAACGAATTGTATGGTAGAGTTAAAAATGGTAAATTAATAAATGGTAATGGTATAGTCTAACAATACGTGTTATTGCGAAACAATTACATAATAAAATGTATTGTTCTATGTATTGGATTTAAGATCAGACTAGAAATGTTGATTATGGTTGCATGTACGCTACACGCAATCGGTGACTGATTTTATTTTATTTTTACAAATACTGTAACTATTTGTCTGTCGTACACAGGCAACCTTATGTTTGGACTGGTTTATTATAACGTTGCATTTCTATAGTACTTACATACTAGACTTAAACCTGTAAAATATTTTTGACATGTATTTATAAAAAAATTGTTGATTTCCAGCAGTTGATTGAAACAGGCTGATTTTTATAATGATGATGATGATTTGTTGATACTCGAATGTGCTGTTTATATTGAAATTCATATCCACTGATAATCTCATCGCACAAAGCTTAAAGCTACTTTTTACTTTATTTTCAATGTATCTTTTTATACTTACTGCATTTATATGTGAGCGACAATTATGTCGATTATTAAATCAAGATGAAAAACATTGCATAGTAACTATTGTCATAACAATAGACAGAGAGGACTGAGAACACCCTAGGAAAGAGATTATGCGACAGTGCGGCCAACACTTTGTGTACACAGAGTGTAGAATTCATCTGCTCCTGCAAGCGTTGCGTCTGTATGTACTTGACGCCCGATCGTTTCGCCTTTCGGTTCTCTGCCCATATTTATTATTATGGAACACTCGAGTCAGCCTCT
>CAUJAO010000155.1:0-15017 GCA_963082485.1 Eudonia mercurella
AGTTTATGCTGCAGATGCTATTTTGCTATCGTGACAGTGGTGAGATAGTAATTGTTAAGTGTAATGGAAAGCTTATCAGTCACCTTTACTGTATGCGGATGACATAAACTGGAATGCTCTTTATCACCATGTAAGTACCTACACCTATTTTAAGCAGATTTTTAGGTACCTATTAACTTTGCCTTTAATGCGAAACATTTGTTTATTTAATTTAGTGTTATGTTCGAGGTATGTAGAGGAGCTCGATGGCGCAGTGGTTAACGCGCCCGGTCTGCGAGTGCTGAAGTTAAGCAGCTTTCGCAAAGGCCGGTCATCGGATGGGTGACCAAAAATGTATCATCTCGAGCTCCTCCGTGCTTCGGAAGGCAAGTTAAGCCGTTGGTCCCGGCTGCATTAGCAGCAGAGTTGGGCGTAATCAACTACTTTTTTAATCAGATTAATAATCTGATTGAAAGTAATCATGATTACTTTTAATCAGATTAAAGTAGTCGTGATTACTTTTAATCAAGATTAAACATATAATCTTTAATCTTGATTACAGTAGTCAGTAATCTAAATTACATGATTATTCTTAACTAAGTTTATATGAATTATGGTTAAGGAATTAACCTTTTCACCGCCCAACTATCCTAAACGCGATGTCCCGCTGTACGCCAACATATAAATGTATAACAGATTCTATAGTACGAAAGCAAGGATGGCGGTAACGTCATATCGATAATAGAAAAATAGATGTGTAAATTTAAATTTGTATTTAAATTTACAATATAAATAAACACTGATAGATGGATAATGGTAGTTTGTTTTATTTTATGAACATTTTTAGTAAGAAAAATGAGTATCCATTATCAGAGACAAAAAGTCATGCATATACTTGCTAGAGATAATTATAATAGGCACTTCACTATTCATTTCATAACGTAGCCCGTTGACTTCATATCAAGTCTTTGGCGCTCGTAGCACGATAAATTTCTTAAGGAAAAGGGATGTCTATGCCTTTTACATTACAGAGTTTTGTTGGTCTATACTTAAAATAACCTATCGACGTATCATGTGTTCACGTTCAGTTTTAATGTTTATAGGTATACAGCGTATTTTGGTTAAGTGCCTGGCTTACAGACTTAACTATCGCTGAGTTACCGAGTATACGTTCTCGGTGTACGTTTGAGTACGTTTTGTTTTAAAATAAACATTTGAATAGTGTGTTAGTAGCCACTTTCTTGTTTATAAACACACGAACGAGAATGGACAGTAAGTACCTTCCCTTTGTACGTCATAAATAAATATATGTACCTACTAAAATAATATAATAAAGTAATCCAATTCTAAATCAGGTTCCACACCTTCTGAAATCCGCAACAACTCATCAGAATAACATTCACTAATTTTGCACTGTTTAGGTATTACCCGAACCGGTAAAGAAACACAAATATGACACGATGACATTGACACCTGTGCGCTTATAACGTCACGGGGAAACTTGAAATAAAGTCGATGGCGCTGGTAGCACTTACATCTTGCCATTACGTAGAGATGGGTGTTGCTATATCGAAAGTCCTCAGTAAACTTAATTAATGTTAATCAAGTGATTTGATACGTACATTAATTTTAAAATTTATTATGAAATACGTTATTTACTAAACTAGAATTTACTTTCAATCATAGATAGAAAACAAAGTAAATATAGAGGATTGTAATGAATGCAACTTTCGCGTCACATCACTGGCCTACTTGATATGAAGTCGTTGGCGTGCGGGACATAAAAATATTTGAGGCGTTTTGGTTTTTATCCATTTTAAAACACAAAAAAGCCTGTTTTGCCTGGGAAAATAAAAAAATAGGGCTTCAATTGTGTCCATCTTACAAAATTACAAAAGAAACAAATGTTTTACGTATCGTAAATGTATTTTATTAAAGTAGGTACAATGAAGAACTTCTATAGAAGTTCTGGCGTGGAGGGCACGAAAATCTCGAACTTCTATAGAAGTTGTTGGCGGTGAAAAGGTTAATGAAGTTTGCCATTAATTATCACAATTTGTAGGTATGCATCTAGAAATTGAGTGGTTGGCTTTATTGTACTATAAATTATACCTACTACGTAAGACGCGCGGTAAGGGTGCGGAGGACAGGGTATTGTACGATCACCGGCTAGCCAATCGTCGCGTCCACATTGTCGATAGTCGACAAGTGCACACGCGCCATTTTGTTCAGTGCGCATCAGTCAAACGAATCGAGCGCAAGGAGAAAATACGAGACGACGTTATTCTTTTATCGTACGTGATCGAGTATTTTTTTTAAGTTTGAAAGTATCGAGTACCAGAAAAATTACCATGCAGCAGATTTTTGCGTAAAATAATTATCCTAAGAGTACAGTGTATGACACTGATAAAAAAATAAAGTTCTTTTAGTTTTTAACGTTCCGACTGTTGGTTTTATTAATCAATCATAAAAGTAATCAAGATTACGATTACAGATTTATAATCATTAATCACCGATATGATTACATTTTTGATTAATTTCTGTAATCTGTAATCGTGATTGAAGATTACAAATTGTAGTCGTAATCCTTAATCATTAATCTGATTACTTTATGCCCATCACTGATTAGCAGTCGTTAACAACCACCAATCCGCACTGGGCCCGCGTGGTGGTTCATGGCCCGTTCTCCCTATCCATCCATGGGGAAGACTCGTGCCCCAGCAGTGGGGACATAAATGAGCTGTTGATGATGATGATGATGAGTGTTATGTTATTAGATTTATTAGGTAAGGCTGAATAATAAAATAATGCTTATAACAACAAAATAACATAGGTACCTACTTGGAATTATTATAACGCAATAACGCATAGGTAATACGTCTTATCACAACGCTTTAGCGCAGATTAGGTACTTAATAGTTAGTACGTAAGCTTTAGGCTGTTTATCTGTCATCGATCGGCCATTGCTTGGTCGTAGATACCTAGTTACATTCGATTTTCAATTTGTAAAATGAAAGATGGTAGTAACTTCTTAATGTGTAAATTAAGTGATTGTCTTATTTTGCAATACCTACATAGCCTCGGTGGCGGAGTGGCAGAGCGCTCGGTCCGATTACGTCTTATCACAACGCTTTAGCACAGATTAGGTACTTAATAGTTACTACGTAAGCTTTAGGCTATTTATCTGTCATCGATTGGCCATTGCTTGGTCGTAGATACCTACATTCGATTTTCAATTTGTAAAATGAAAGATAGTAATAATTTCTTAATGTGTAAGTTATGTGATTGAATTATTTTGCAATACCTACATAGCCTCGGCGGCCGAGTGGCAGAGCGCTCGGTCCGATACCCGAAGGTCCCGGATTAAATTCCTAGGTCGGGTAAAATGTATTTCGGATTTTTCGATGCATAGCTCGGGTTTGTGATCACCAACCCGCAGTTGGCAGCTGGCAAGCTTGGTGATAAAGCCATTACCCAGCAGTGAGACAATTATAGGCTGTTTACTTACTTACTACTTACTTACCTACATAGAAGTTCGGTCGTTGGTCGTACTTTAGATACGTACCTACATTTGATATTTCATTTGTAATGATAATGAAAGATAGTAGTAACTTCTTTTAATGTGTGAATTGTGTGATTGACTTATTTTGCAATACCTACATGGAAGTTCGGTCGTTGGTCGTACTTTAAATACCTAAATTTGATCTTTTATTTGTAATGATAATGAAAGATAGTAGTAACTTCTTTTAATGTGTGAATTGTGTGATTGATTTATTTTGCAATACCTACATGGAAGTTCGGTCATTGGTCGTACTTTAAATACCTAAATTTGATCTTTTATTTGTAAGGAAAGATAGTTGTAACTTCATATTCTTCATTCATGTGCGATAGACTTATTTTGTAATACGTAGGTAAGAATTGGAATTGCGCTCATTCCTACATAACACACTTATCATAACATAGGTAAGTGGATGTTATCGATAGTTGTTAGACTTAACTGCGTACGCAAGACATTAATTTCGATTCAGTTGTAAAGGAAAAATAGGTAAATGGGGTCTCACTCATTCCAGACTGAACGTAGGCATCGGCATTTATCGCTCTCAGCAGACGCGATCGGACTGGCAGCCGTTGCCGATGCCTACGTTCGTTGACCCGTCGCGACGGGTCGACGGCGGCCAGTCCGAGTTTGCACGTAGTAAAAAATTGTTATTTTTATTAGTTTTCTATTTATTTTTTTGTTGCTTTAAAATAAATTTGATACCTTACGAATAAACTAATTTAAATTTACTAAATGCGTTATGTATTTATTAAATTAAAATTGAAAAAAATACACTTTTTTTTTTTGTCACTTTTATGTTCAAAACCTTTGACCTGACCAACCCCTGTCGGATTTGGCATTACTTTTCAGTCACCTTATATATGGCGTTGCCATCTCTGAGGGAACTTCAATTCGCGGGGTTCGATCCCCGGTCGGGTTAACGTGGAAGACGAACTTTTCTATATTGTCCCGGGTCTGAGTGTTGTGGTACCTTCGTTGTTTCTGAATTCTATAATATAAGTGCTTTAGCTACTTACCTTAGGAGCAATGTATGTGATGTTATTATTATTTATTAAATATTTTTTTATTAAGGATTAAAGAATTTATATTTATGTCTAAAAAGACATACTTGGCTCATAGTATAAAAAACCCTGCTATGGGTTCTCTCTCTTTAATGCAATAAAAATTATGCCTAAAATGACTTTACGTTGTTTTAACTACGGGGATCTGATCAAATATGCCATCCTTGCTGGCAGAGAATTGACCGAGCTGCGATTCGGTCAGCTGAGCCTCCTCGTTCAAATGATGAGACCTCGATAAACTTGCCTATGTACTCAAGAGCATCAGAGACACACAAAGTCATTGTTTTTATCCGGAGTGTCATTCTGTTCAAAGGCTATCTGTTCCCAATTAGCTAAGGGTAAAGTTGTTTACAGACTACAAGTTTTATGTGCCCCAAAACTGCAGGATTTGTACCTTCCATTTATACAATGATAACTGGGAAGTTCTATCTAATCTAGCTCAACCTAACCACTGGTTCACTGCTGATCACATACAAGATTTTGCATCATTTATTAATGAAAGACCATTAATGTTAGATTTTAACGAAGTAGAGATAATGTCAGATGAGCTCCTACATTTTTGGATAGGATTATCAAAAGAAAAATTCGAACAATTCTATTCAGAGCTGCCAGGACTTTCAAGTTTCCGGAATGGCAAAATTGCACTTGGTGCATATATTTATTAAAGTTAAGGACAGGAGATAGTGACCAGGGAATTTCAACACTTTTAACACGTCTATTGCCGATCACGCGATAACGCGTGATCCGGCCTGTCTACCCGATGGCCGATCACGCGTTATCGCGTGTTTCTTTTTAATAGATTTGAATGAGCTGTAGAATAGCGGCCACAGCACAAAGGTGCGTGGAATTTATTTTGGCCACTAGGTAAGGGAGTTACCTTTCGAGTAGTGGGCGTGGCCTGCGAGTGAGTTATAATGTTTTTGTCACAGAGTTCACGCAGCGCCGGCGCTTGAGTGGGAGCGTTTTTGTTAACATTATTAGTTTTTTTGCAATTTCCAACTTGTTTTCGTTTAATTTACGTACACCCTTTTGTTTTTAATAATGAATGACAAACCAGGACTAGATGCCAAATCGTGCAAAAAAAAGACTTAGAAGTGCTGAATTGGAAGATTTATTACTAGATTCGGACGAAGACATTTATGCAGGGAGTGATGTGGATGAAATTGACTGTAATCCCAGTGAAGATAGCGAAAGTAGTTCAGAATCGGAAGATGATGAAATTCCGGAATTGGAGGTAGAACGTTTCGAATGAAGTTGTAAGTGAACAACAGAAGTGAAAAACTGCTCCTTCTGTTCAACAATCAATTTCTTCTCTTTCTTCTCCTATGTGTCCGCCGCCATCTGCACAATCTACTTCACCGGTTGCTCAAGGCCTGCCTGATCAACCATCGAAAGCGGCATCCACGACGCGATGAAGTACTACTGACAGTAGTTCGATGAGAAAAGAGATTCCTTTTACTGGGACAAATGAGTTATTGATATTACCGCCGGATAATCCTAGTACCTTGATTTATTTCTTAGCAACGATTACCTACAAAAATTCGTCGATTGCTCAAATAAATTCGCAGAAACCTGGAAAAGTTCCACTCATCAGCGCAAGTACCGAAATTCTAACTGGAAACAACTAACCATCGAAGAAATGAAAAATTTTATTGGCTTACTAGGTACGGCAAAAATGAATCGCTTGGTTGATTATTGGAAAGTTCATCGATTATACAAGTCAGTTTTCGCTCAATATATGTCAAGAAGTAGGTTCCAGCTTATTTTAAGATGCCTGCATTTTGCTGAGCAAGAAAATGATGATGATCGCATGGGTAAATGCAGGTTGATAATAGAAAACTTCAATAATACGATGGAAGGGGAGTGTAGCTGATGGGTCGTGGCTTGCGTTTGGAGGAAGAAAAATCAAACAATGTCTTGCGAAAATGAGGTTAGTGACGATCCGCGACCGTGCGTGCGTTTTGCCCTCCCGTGCCGTTGCGACTCAACTAGAACTTTCTGTTCAGGTCTACGCCTTACCAAGGCGTAGTGGTAGGGAGCGAGATGGGTAGCTCCGCGCAGGGCAGTGAACTCGCCGCGCGGGCGCGTATCGTCACTATTAAGTTTTTTTATTTGTAGGTATACAATAAAATACTAATTGGTTTAATAACTAAATTAAAAGGTATTTAATAGAAAAAGGGAGCCATCCGTCGTCTACATCCTCCCCCCTAGTGTTGCCTGACAACACTCATTCCTGATCGCAATCTATACGCACAACTTTGGTAGCTGATCATCTTAGAATTCCCGCCTTAGTACGAATTTCTACCACTCTTACCCTTCCATCAGAGCCAGGGTGCACTGCGGTTACTACGCCCTTAGACCAAAGGTTGCGTGGACCAGTAGGAGTAAGGACTAAGTCACTTACCTTTAGTTGAGCTCCCTCTCGATGCCACTTTTGGCGCGGGATTAGCGTAAGCAGGACCTCTCGAAGCCAGCGGCTCCAAAAATGATCAGCGAGACGTTGCGCGATGCGCCATTGCTTTCGCAGATATAAATCGCCGTCGCTAAACTCTCCAGGTACGGGTAAGTTGGAAGACGATCCTAACAAAAAATGGTTGGGTGTTAATGTTTCAGGAAACTACCAGGCTACCAGTGTCTACAGATACGTGCGTTAACGGGCGGCTATTTACCGTATTCTCCACTTCACTTAGTAATGTAATAAGAGTTTCTTCTCTGGGTGCCCTTCCTTTTAAGACTACATAAAGAACAGTTTTAACACTCTTTATGAGGCGTTCCCAAGCCCCGGAAGTTATTTTATCTTGGTCGATTTCACTATACGCTTTCTTCAACTCGACACTAGTTCCTCGCATGTTCGTGCCATTGTCTAAGTATAGCACATACGGCCATCCTCGCTGAGCTGCCATTCTTCGCAAAGCCATTATAAGGGAATCAGAGGTCAAGCCCACGCGGGACTGCCCGGGAACGAACGCGCGGACGAACTAGCGAAGGCT
The DNA here is from genome assembly GCA_963082485.1 of Eudonia mercurella. Classification (NCBI taxonomy): domain Eukaryota; kingdom Metazoa; phylum Arthropoda; class Insecta; order Lepidoptera; family Crambidae; genus Eudonia; species Eudonia mercurella. Next base: position 7,590 of record CAUJAO010000155.1, read on the forward strand.
GCAGCTTCGTCACGGAGGAAGACAGACTACGATCGATGTCCGGTCTCGTTCGCCAAGCGATTCATTCGTGATGAGTCGATTGGCGAATGGGCCCGGAGATACGATGCGGGGACGACGGCCTCCGTGACGAAGATTTTCTTTCCAGATGCTATCGCGGCATACAGGCTCGTCAGAAAAATTAAACCGACTGGGGTACTAACCCAAGTAATGACGGGGCACGGCGGGTTCTCCTCGTACTTGAACCGCTTCAAGTGCAAGGAGAGTCCATCGTGCATCTGTGACATATTGCACGTTATTACGGAGTGCCCGGTCCATGAGTATGAAAGAATGAAGTATGAAAGAAAGATAAATATGAAAGTAAATAAAGAGAACATATCGCTCATTTATTGCAAGACTGACATATCTCAAAATTACGAGTTTTTAGGATAATATGAAAAAAATACTCTATAGTCAACTTATTTTTCGGTACAAGAAAGTCATAAACATTATTTCACTCTCGGCCGCTAGATGGCGAGAAGTGTCGCATTTGCACGCTGTCGGGGGACGGCATCTTTTCATTTCAATAAAGTGTTATCTCAGTTACACAAGAAGACGCACGCGCCGTACTCCGCAAGGACGTCATATTTGGAGTTAATACGTTCTTGCAACAAATGGTAAGAACTATTTTCAAATTAAATGTTTTTACAATATGGAATTATTTAGTGTTATGACGTTATTGCAACAAAAAACAAGTTGTATATTTTTGTATTATTCAACAATATGACATTATTGCTAATAAAACTACGAATGAGTTTGTATTAATTGTTGTTATGCCGCTATTGTATCAAAAACAATGCATTTAAACATTGAACATGAAATTTAATATTTAGAATTATATCGTCCTTGCAGAAAACATTGAAGAATTCAAAGTATTATTTTAGGTTATGTTATTATTGCAACAAACATAGAGTTTTATTAATATTACTTAATCTTTTTATTTTTTTTATTTTAGGCGTCTCGCGGCCGATTATTAGTTAATCTCGTTGACATAAATAGTGGCACAGACGTGGAAGATGAACCGCCATTACATGTAGTGACCATGACACAACCACCATTGCAAAATATGTAGATGCCAACTCTCTACTTCGTCCAGTTTTAGTAGTAGTAGTTCTAGTTGTAGTTCTAAGCTATTTAAGAGAAGCATCTTAAGCTGGAAAAACGGATATTGTATTTTATAGAGACAACTATGCTGGACAGCAAAAAAACAAATTCATGGTAGGCCTCTATTTGTATGCTGTTACAACACTTCACATAAAAAAAAATAACTCATAAGTACCTCATAAAGGGTCATACGCAGAACGAAGGAGATGCAGTTCATTCCTTAATAGAACGGCAGGTCAAACGCCAAAATAGAAACGGTCCCATGTATACACCAGAATCTTTTGTATCTGCTATAAAAATGGCTAAAAAAAGGGACCGCCTTTTAAAGTACTTTTGTCGATCTTAAAGAACTTTTTTCAAGTTTAGGCTATGTGAATCCCGGTGCTATGAAAATTAGTGAGGTCAAGGTTTTTGAAGTAAGGAAAGACAGTCCTAATACCGTCTTAAAAAAAAATCTTACAATGATCAAAAGTTTGAAAGTATTGTTATTATCAAACGAAAAAGAGTTAATTCGGAGCCACGGTTAAAACCAGCTTTCGAAACAAAACCAGGCATTTCAGAAAGGAAAAAGAGTGATCTCATGAAATTAGTTAATAAAAAACACATACCATCATTTTATAAACCATTTTTTGAAAATTTATAGTTTATTCAATGTTATTGAAAGTTAACTTAGGTATCTGTTCGTTGTAAAAGGCCATTCAAATGATAAAGATACTCTGTCGTGGTTTAAATCGTTACCGTATTATTTAGAAATATATTATTAACTAATTCGAGTCATAGAGTGTAAACGTATGTCATTCAAATTGAATTCATAATTAGTCATAATTATTGACAAAACACTAATTATTAATTATACAGCTGTTATTGACTTTATAGGCCTGCACTGTAAGACTGATTGTATGTAACTAAGAAGACTTATAAAAATCTTAAATGCTTACCTGATTATAGACTGAAATTAAGAGGCTGTTAATTAATGAGTAAGACGTAGTACATTTTATGTTACGTATTACGTAGTACTACTTGTTGATATAGTCTGCTGCGGTTCCCAACGATTTTAATTTTATTTTCAAGTGTCTATGTTTGTTTTTTTACTTTGTTTAATTTTTTATATTTTGACTATACTTAACTACTGGTTAAAGATTTAATAACTAATTTAAGTTGATTTTAGAACGTTTTTACTGATCACAAAAAATCTTCATAAGAAATATTTATAAGAAGTACAACGATAACTACAAATTAAGAAAGATTTATAAACTTTTAAATTAAGTAAAAGTTTTGTTCACTACTATTAAAATAAAAAATCTGTTTTATTTCAAAATTTTATTTCAACCTTTTTGCAATACGGTAACAATTCATTTAAATCACAAATTTTTGTTCATGTTTGTGGTGTAAGATTGACTTATTTTGGAAAAATACTCTTATTATGTAACTTTTTTCTGCAACAATGACACAAGTGACTACCATAAAATGTTATTTATTTATTACTACAGGGTAGCTAACAAATAACATTATTTAAATACATGGTTTTAAAGTTCATTAATACACTATTATATTAAAAATGATTTGCCAGTATTTTATTTGCAATTTTGTAAAAAAGATCAATTTCAAAGTTTAAAACCGCTCTCCTGTAAAATTACGTTTTTTTCATTATGACAGTCTTGCAATAAACAAATTTTGGCTAACAAAAACACAGTAACATCGTTTCTAGAACTCTGTACCAACATCGCCAGACAAATAATAAAGAGAAATAAGACAAAGAAAATGTATGTTCTTACCAGTATATTGGATATACCAGAAGAACCATACAGCATTAAGAAAATAAGATATTAAATATAAGTTGTAAAATAGGCAGAATTTAGAAATAAGAATAAAAAATGTAAACAGTTAAAAGTAAGAAATGTGTAACAAGTTAATATAAGAAAATGTAAGAAAAATAAATATAGATTAAGCATGAATGTTGTTTAGCGAAATTAAGAAACTACTGTAACAAATATTATGTAAGTTAGAAAATAAGTATAGTAAATAAGATATAGGGCATGAGTAATGCAATAAAAATGTAGTAGAATTAAGCGACTAGTAGAATAGAAAAGAGTAGGGTACCTGGCGTGCAATAAAAATGGAAAAGGTTTAAAGTAATATTATATAATATAGCATAGGATAGATAGATAGATAGGGCATAGAAAGTGCCAAGAAAATGTAGGCATAAAGCCACCCCAATAGATTACACATAGATTAATAAAGTCTCCGACACTGAACCACGTAGGGGGAAAAGAAAAAAAAAATCAGAGGTCAAACTTGATACTACTTCAATGTGTATGGCTCTCACAGTAAGGCAAATAAAAAGAACGCCGTTGCGTTTTGGTCTCTGCCAACCAACAGTCACCTCTATAGGGCCAAAAAGATCTAGGCCACACATTGTAAATGGCCTTTGGTGATGAGCGAGCCTTTCCTCAGGCAGATCCCCTAAGCGAGGCGGATTGGGGGTGGCTCTTCTGATACGGCTAAACATGCACTGTGAGGCAATAGTACCGTTGGACGTAGATTTACTACCCAATATTTTTGGCGTAGCTCATTGACTACCATTTCATTATTGGCATGAGCTGCGCGGATGTGGTAGTCTTTCACTATCAGCTTGGTGGTGTGGTTTCGCCCGTCCAGTATAATTGGAGCTTTGACCTCGGGCAGTACGTCTTGTACTGCGTTAATACTTCCTCCAACATGTAACAATCCGTCATGAGAAAAGGGGACAGCGTGCGAAGTCGGCTGTCACGTTTTGTTTCTTTCTTTTGTTTTAGTTGTTCAATCTCAGTTTCAAACGACTGCGCCTGAGAGTGTTGAAGTAATAACAGTTCAGCCTTTTTCATGAGGTCCAAGGTAAGTTCATTTTGGTTTTTATCTTTACATTTTTCTATAAATAATAATAGTATTGCAGTAGTGCGCTGCAGTCTCAACCAGCAGGAGAATCGAGTAGGATCTGGCACTGGTAAGCATTCGTTAACATGTTTTTCATGTACTGTATTTATTTTTTCTAATAATTCTTTACTAATTATTTTCTTTGTTTCAGGTTTCATCGGCCAACGGCTGGGGACATCGTGAAGAAAAATGGGTCCACGAAACTACTCACAATCATTACTCAGTTTGTAGTTATTCAATTTTGTGGCTAAGTCTGCTACATTCATATTGGTAGGTACGTAATGCCATTCTCGTATTTTACTCAAACTGTCAATTTCGCCTAGACGGTTGGCTATAAATGTCTTGTAGGTTCTACACTCATCCCGGATCCAGTAAGACAGTAGTTGAGTCAGTCCAATAATATGTTTTCGTAGGTACTAAACGATGTTCTTTTTTTATACTTTCAGATAAGCGACAAGCTAATAACGCACCAGTAGTAGGTGATTATTGGGCATTCTGGAACACTTTCACTCCAGCGATCTCACATTCGTTCGATCTCTGTCGTTCAGTGTTCCAGACCGCCCAATAATCACTTCGAGTGTTGTTGTGTATTTGATGGAGTTGCATTACAGTCAATTAGGTATAGAAAGAGTACGGTAAACAGACTAGTGTACAACTTACCAATGATTTATACTGCTTAATTCACTATACTACACATTTTTATTTATCACAGTTATTTTGGATACACTCAAAAGCAGACGTTATAGAACTTATCGTTTTGTTTTAGACCGATTGTTCGTGTCAGTGACCAAATTTGGCTGGTGGCACCTAGAATCGCATTTCTATCATAAATCATAACGCTCAGGAAAATATCATTCTTCGGCTGATTGCTCGTGCCGATCGCCCATTGGCTGGTGGCACCCCAAAAATGAATTTCCATTAATGAATACGATTAAGAACATCGGATGTTATTCAATGTCAAAGCTGAGGAAATTAACATTCTTCGGCTGATTGCTCGTGCCGGTCACCCAGTGGCTGGTGGCACCCAGAAACGATAATTCCAAAGCTATGCAAATAAATCTCCGACGAACTCGATAGGTAGGTATTCTTTAGGCAGATTGCTTGTGCCGGTGACCAAATTTGGTTGGCGACACCTAAAACGATTACCCCACTACGCCGCCATCGAGAGATGGGTGACCGTCCATCTATCCAGTTTTCGGCTCTACTCAAGACCTGCACTGCACTGTTCACTTACGCAAAACTATGACTTTAATTGCAAGTTCATTGCGTCACGGTTCTAACTGTGTCATTGAAAAAATAGCACGTACATACATTGATTTAAGGAATGGTTTACATTGAATATTTAATTCACTTATCACGTTTAGTCTATGCAGCGGTGTTGACTTTTGTAAGGTAAGCTACTTTTCCATCGTGAGAATAATTTTGTAACAAGAACTAGTTAGAGCACATGGTTGTGTCTCCTTGTTTTTTTATTATTGTTGCAGATTTTTTAATAGTATATCGAATTAATATTTTATCTGAGGGAATCGGAGAATCGAACATACAGTACTGTCATACAGTCAACGATGTAGGTACTGCTTACCACTGCTTACCTGTGATAAAGCCGTGTACACAATGCAGATTTGTTTTGAATTACATTATAATTTAGTGCGTTACAGATAATGCATAGTTATAATAAAATTAATCAAGCTGTAGGTATTTGTTTTTGTTTGACGATTAGTCTAATGGTTTTCTATCTCTGACTTAAATGCATGTTGCGGGTTCGAGTTCTGTGTGGATATTTTGTGAAGATGGAGAAAATTAAGATGAAGATTAAGTTTTGTATTTTTAAGTAGTCACTCTTTTTATTTTAGATGCTTATTTAAGGATACTTTGTCATAGTACTAGCTTCTTAGTTTTTAAATACATAACTAATCGATGCAAATTGTTAAAAAATATTACTTAGGTTAAAGGAACTTTCTTTAGGTACTTATTAGAATAGATGCACTTAAACTATTTAACTACCTTACATACACATGTGTTATAACAAATTAATAATTAATATATTGAGTAAGATATTATCATTTTAACCATGGTGTACATAGCCTTAACTGCATATTGCCGGCTTATTTGAATATCAAATTTACAATATTAATATGATACTATTTCCGCAATATGAAACTTCTGTTTTGCAAATAAATAATTACGATTAACTTTGATAAAATATGCTGTATTTATATTTTAATAGAAAATTTGGAACTAAATTTATTATGATAATCCGTCAAATGAAATATTTAATATTAAAATAACAACAAACATTTCGTTTAATTTTTGACGTGACAACGTCTTATAATTCGATAGAGCCGGCTGCACGCACGAAAAAGTTTGGCGTTACCTCGCTCTGAGGTGTTCCATGTAAGGCTTGAAGTGCAAGCGAGAGCGCGGAACGAGCGACAAAGAAGCACAATCGGCTGAGTAGAAATTTAGCCGTGCTGCTGTGCAAGCCCGTGTCCGGCATCGCCACCGCGGTACTTACCCCCAACACCCCCCGACACCCCCAACACCTCCCGACACCACCAACTCCTCCCGCCTACCTGTTCGACGGGCTGCTGCTGCTGTGCAAGTCCGTGGCCGGCATCGCCACCGCGCTACGTACGCCCAACACCCCCCGACACCCCCAACACCTCCCGACACCCCCTACTCCTCCCGCCTACCTGTTCGACGGGCTGCTGCAGGCTGCTGTGCAAGCCCGTGGCCGGCATCGCCACCGCGGTACGTACCCCCAACACCCCCCGACACCCCCAACACCTCCCGACACCTCCCGCCTACATGTTCGACGGGCTGCTGCAGGCTGCTGTGCAAGCCCGTGGCCGGCATCGCCACCGCGGCACGTACCCCCAACACCCCCAACACCTCCCGACACCCCCAACTCCTCCCGCCTACCTGTTCGACGGGCTGCTGCAGGCTGCTGTGCAAGCCCGTGGCCGGCATCGCCACCGCGGTACGTACCCCCAACACCCCCCGACACCCCCAACACCTCCCGACACCTTCTTAAGACGTTGTCACATTCAACTATCGTCAGTAAACCGACTTTACAGACAACCAATTTTTACCTGCACTGTCATTAAAATGTTCAAAATGATTTTTAAAGCAAATTTTGTTGCGAACAAATTACAAAAACACAAATGTTGAAAAAATTTCCACGAGCAGGATTTGAACCTGCACCCTTCTGACATTCCGGGTCAGGTGCTCTTCCAATTGAGCTATCGTGGTTCTAACCAGCCCGCCGAAATTATTCAACACTTTTTTACCTTGTAAGCCAAAGGCGCCCATTCAATGTCAACAACTACCGTCATTAACATCCGATCATAATATTTTTACAAATATTAAAGATCA
>CAUJAO010000156.1:0-12638 GCA_963082485.1 Eudonia mercurella
GTTATAATATAATGTGTCGACGCGCGCCTGTTCTCCCACCGGCTTCTTCTGGTAGGTTTACAGTGTGAGGTGTGTACAATGTTTAATGTATACAGTGTGAGGTGTGTACAATGTGTGGGGTGTACAGTGTGCGGGGTACCGACCAGCCGGAGCGCGGCGTCGAGCTGCGCGGCGCGCTCGCGGGCGGCGTCGGCGCGCGCCTGCTCGCCCACGAGCTGCTTCTCGTAGTTGGCGCACATGTCGCACGCGCGCACCTCTGCGGCAACCAATCAACATGTATGAGCAAACCCTTTTTATGTCCCACTACTGGAGCACGAACCTCCCTATGTTTGGATAGGGAGAAGACGGCCTTTACGAAAATTGCTTAACCATTGAGATCGCAGACCGGGCCCTTTAACCACTGCGCCATCGAGTTCCTCAATAACAATACTGTCGTCACAATTTAATATGTCAACATAATAAGCTAAAGTCGGCGTAAACATGTGCGTTACCCGATATGTATTGAATTGTAACATAAAACAGTAACAATAAGTTATTAGTTGAAGCAACAACTTCTTATCATTTTATTGCCTCCGCTTACTCTCAGGAATGTTTAGGGATTATCTAACATTTTAAAAGACAAAGCAATTAAAAGAACGTTAATATCGCTTGCTACTTTCTTCTTATGAAATAGTAAAACGTATGTGGTAAATTACCATATAACTGGTAAAAACGTAGAGTCAGCATAAAATTGATAGAAACAATTAGAATAGTCAAATATTAATTAAATAGATCATATTCCGTTGGATTTTTTTCCAAGCTTTATTTGAATTCTACAAATTATTTAAAAAATCTGAATGTTATGCAAAACTGACCTGCGTCAAGCTTGGCATCGCCGCCGGAGCCGCTCGGCGCTGAGCTGCTCGCTGCACCAGACTTGGCTTTCTATAAAGACATTATTTCATTAACATATATTTAAAAATAAATATTATTATAAAATTATTTTAGTCTTTTAACTAATAAATTCAACTTGGTATGTCATTTTGTACATGTATGTGCATGAGAGTTTATGTTTGTCATATTCAGTGATACTTTTTAAGTACTCGTAATAAGTAAGTTTATTTTGACACAAGATTGGTTCTAAGTTTAGTTTAGTTTAGTTCTATATTCAGTAAATCTGTCGTGTGCTACGTTGACTTTTTATTACAAAGGAACACTCACTAATCGACCTTGAAAACCTGGGATTGTTCAACTTTACAGGAAGTTGGTTTTAGTGTGATTACACTGGGGAGTAGGGGGAGTAGGTGCAAGGGCGTGGTGTGACGTGTAATGGTGCGATGCTCACCAGCGCGTCCTGCAGCTGCGTATCGGTGTCCCGCAGCTTGCCCTTAAGCACGGCGATCTCGTCGTTGAGCGGCTGGATCAGCGAGCGCAGCAACTCCTCCTCCATGTTCTGAGGGATCGCATGGCAGCAGGCTCTAATGTTATCATCAATGTAGGAACCGAACGATGACTACATTTTCTATAACAGCTCTTTTCTTCTATTTATTCAGTTTTATACTAATCTACTCAGAGTAATTATTAACAGGATGACTACTTTAAATAGATTTATTGCCAATTAGTACATTCATGATCATGGACCATGTAACTGTGCCGAAATAGAATAAACCCGTTAATAAATTACATTCCCATTTAAAAATAAAATTATAAAAAGAAAAATAAAGTAAAAGTAAATAGCCTATGACTGTCCCACTGCTGGGCAAAGGTCTCCATCATTGAAATCGAGTCATCACTACAATTGATGGGTATTGGCTTAATCATCACGCTTTTATCGAGGCGTTAGAATATATAGATTTGAAAAAGATTCAGTATTATATTGACAGAGATCTCTCTCTAACTAAAGCGACAGTGTTTGTTAAACGCACCTTCTTCCCCTGCGGCTCGGCGTCGGCGTCGGCACCCAGCTTGCGCGCGAGCGAGCGCACGAACGTGGCCGGCGCCAGCGACAGCTCCTGCCGCCACACGCGCGCGCACAACTCAGACAAGCTCGCGTACGCACTCATCCCGCCCACACGACACGCAACAACGGGACAGAGGATGAGTGCGTACGGAGATTACAATACAATTATTTGTTATGAACAATGCTAAAAAGAGTATGCAAAATAGTCAATATTTAGGGCAGTCTTAAAAAAAACGTGACTTTCTAGCTACAAAGTTAAAAGAATCTTTAAAACACGCACGGTATGAATCATAAACATACTAAGTGTAAATAGATAGCCTAACAAATGGCTTTTTTAATGTTGGTAATTATATAGACAATAACCGCTCAGAAGATCACGTTTAATTTATCACTGATTTGCCTAATTCGAAATTACATTTCTTTTAGCTAAAATACTGTATGAAATATAGCAGTAATTTAACAATTTAAATATGAAGGAAGATAAAGAAAAGAAAATAGCTTTTGTATACTATGCAAGAAGTGGCTTCGTATACTAATTTGTAGCGAAATGTGTCGCAGCGATAATATGTTAATTAGTAACTGATAAATATAAATGACTGATAAATATAAGCCTTCCACACACAGGCGGCACCATTTTTTAAACTTTGAAACACAACATAAAAATAACAAACCAACAGTTATCATGTTGTTAATGATAATTAAAAACGTGTTGTGATGCGTTTGGTACGATGCACTGAGGAGTCTTTCATAGAATAAATCGACTAAGAGCCAACATCAACACGTTATATGAAAATAATACAAACAGAAAATTGAAACAGGCTAACTGGTTGAACTTGTGAAATATTAGAACGTGATTATGTGATCAAATGTAAAGGATATAAATAATAGGTACACAAAAATCGTAAAAAAATCCCAAACATTTAGTTGTGTCTAAAAATTATGGAAATTATTCAGACCACACTCATTTTAACTATTTGTGATAGAATGTCGCGTATTGTATACTATATTTTTCTCGCCAACTAGTCACACTTAATCGCAGCGGTATGCCCCACGCCCAAACCACGACCTTAAATTAGCTACGGATGTGGCGGTTGTAAAATTAGGCTCAATAAGACGCAAACACTTCCAGTTGAGTAATAATTCTACCGTTTCCAGCGCGAGAGGTGAGAAAGGTGTTAAACTATGTTGAATATATTTAATGTAAACCATTTCTTTACGAATGTAATTTTATGTAGAGGCTAGCTCTAGCTAAACCTTGCAAGCGCTTTTCCTTCATCTAACCTGATGGTAAGTGATGATAAGGCCGAAAGTGGAAGCGCGCTTTACCGGGAGTCCAACCCTACTAATTTCTATACCTAAAAGGATTTGCCTAGCTGAAGTGATTTCTTAACCTTGGCAAATCCATCAAATTAAACAACGTCCCTCTACTAGGCTTAAACCCTATCAAATGAACAAAAAGGATCAATGAAGACATATAAAGATCGGCAGAGGAGCTCGATATATTTTTAACTTGATCACTATATCCTGTGACCAGTCATTGCGAATGTAGTTTAACTGGCAAGATCCCAGCCCGAACGCGCAACCCACTGAGCTATTGAGCTCTTCATCATCATCATCAGCTCATTTTTATGTCCCCACTGGTGGGGCACGAGCCTTCCCTTGGATGGATAGGGAAAACGAGCCATAAACTACCACGTGGGCGAAATGGTGGTTGTTAACGACAGCTAATGCAGCCGGACCAACGGCTTTACGTGCCTTCCAAAGCAGGGAGGAGCTCGAGATGATAAATGATAAATACCATGACCGGTCTCTGCGAAAGTTGCTTAACCTCAGCACTCATAGACCGGGCGCATTAACCACTGCGTCATCGAGCTCCTCATTGAGCTCTTGGCCGAGTGATTTTCCTTTCCTTTCCCGCATAATCAGTGGCTACGTCGTGTGCGTACCTGCTGCTGCTGTTGCTGCTGCTGCTGCTGCTGCCGCAGTGCCGCCAGCTGCTGCTCCAGCTCGTGGTTGCGCGCCGTGAGCCGCCGCAGCGCCTCGGACCCCGCCGCCGACGCCTCTACCGTCTCTGTGCCAAGACAAGACACCAGTTCAAGGGTACGTCTCCATTTCAGGAGCAAACAACACTGTCTTACATATACATCCAAAGGGAAGTAACAAGAAAATTGTATTGTTTCTCAATTAAGTGAAACCCATGAGCAGAAACAATTATGTCTCCTTAATAGTGCTCTGAGTAACTTATCATCATCATCATCAGCTCATTTTATGTCCCCACTGCTGGGGCACGAGCCTTCCCTATGGATGGATAGGGAGAACGGGCCATAGACCACCACTCGGGCCCAGTGAGGATTGGTGGTTTTTAACGACTGCTAATGCAACCTGGACCAACGGCTTTACGTGCCTTCCGAAGCACGGAGGCGCTCGAGATGATAAATTTTTGGTCACCCATCCGATGACCGGCCTTTGCAAAAGTTGCTTAACCTTAGCAATCGCAGACCGAGCGCGTTAACCACTGCGCCATCGAGCTCCGCCATCGGAGTAACTTATACTTGTAGTTAAAAACGAGGCAGATAAATATTATTTTTTAATTATTTATATTTTAGAGATGACAATACAAAATTTGATAGTTTAAATTAAAATTTGGTAAAACTGGACTTTGAATTGTGTAAATTTTAAGTTCCGACTTGATACAATAAAAATAGATAATTTAGTATTAACGGAATATTATGAGTATGATCAATTTCTTTTTCATCGTAACATTGTTGTATAAAAAATTTGTAAATAAACCTGTAGTTCCCCATCGCAGGCAGAAAGCTGGCAACATCACAACACAACACACAGCACTAAACACTGAACTGACATACCTAACGCAGTAAGAGGAAAATGCGGGTGGGTTATCTATTAATTATAAACTATCGCAATCGCATCATTAGATTGAACCATAAATTAACTCTAACATTTAGGCAACTCTTTATGTATTCCTATTACAAGCTGAGCAGCTGGCAAATAACGTTTGCCGGGTAGGATTCTGCATAGAATTTGACTGCATGATGAAAACCCTGATACCTATTTCTGCCACCAAGCAGCATTGGATATAGGATTCCAGTTTGAAGAATAATCAGATCCAGTGAAGAAATTACAGGACATTAAAGCATAAGAACTGAATTATCGGGGTTGGCAAAGCGCACGTTTTCTTGGTTTTGGAAGCTTTAGTAGGCTGTGATGGCCATATGTTCGCTTGTCGGGTAAGTAAAATAAAAAAATATGTGATTATAGCGCGATATATGTGATTAGTAACTAAACGTATTCAGTTTTTGCGATAGTTTTCGAACGCGTTCTGAACTACTGTTTTGTATATTCAATTTGCAAACTCACCGCCGACTAGCAGCTGCAGGCTCTGTATCTCCGACTTCTGGTTCTGGCTGAGCGTCTGCAGCTGCTCCAGCTCGGCTCGCAGCCCCAGCACCTCCGACTCCAGCTGCTCCTTCTCTTGCAGCATCCTCCGCATGTCCACTGCAATACAAACATAGGTTCGAAATATAAAAGCAGGTGTTTCTGACCAAACCAGCATAAGTTCTCAATCTTATACAGAGTAATTAAAGTTCAATTTATGCTAGTTACTATTTCGCCAGGAAAATATAAGGAGCCAGCCAGACCCCAGAACATTGGTGTTCGGCATAACCCATTATCCAATGTTTTTGAGTGTTTACATATTAAATCTATAGGGAATATTAAATGACACTGTTTAACAACAGTATAAATACATCAAATTACATTAACTAGCGCACTCAGCGACATCAAGTTACGTTAATAATTACTTAGTATTAAAAAAAATACTCTAAAGAAGTGCATATACAGTCATAATTAGAGACAATTTTTTAATGAAAAATCATTGGTGGTAAGTAATCATTAATGTCAATTATTGACACATCTTATTATTAACAGAGGTCAGAATTTGATGTTGAGTAGATATTAATATGGATCTTCCCGGGATTTCTAATGGAAAATCCCATGTGACCAACAATATTACAAATATATAATAATAAAAACCTCAGAGATAGATTTGACAAATAAAAGAAAGAAAATTAACATACAATTTTTATTAGTATTTATTCACACACACAATACAAATTATTAATAGTCTTAAGCAAATTCTCATACTTAAACTTCGCCTTTTTTATAAATACGAAAATACTTTTGCTTCATGCTCTCGTACTAGCATTCGTGAGGTTAAAATTTAGGTTAAAAATTAATGTCGGGATTTGAGGCATATCCATTTTATTCTTTCACTGTATGAAATCAGTGTAAGTACATAAATAACTCTCTCTAATTCCGACCTCTGATTATTAATTATTATTGAATAAACAGTGAAAGAAAAAGAGAAAGCAATGGCTAATTTGTTTGTTCCAGTATTAAACTCTTGTCCACAATAGTCACTTTGTTAAAGTACTGGTTTTTATTTATATGATTAATACAATCACAAAATAATCTGCTGAAAAATTACAGATAAACTGCTTGGAAATAACTTTCAAACAACTTACTACACTTACTACATCTCTGTGGCATAATTTACTAAAACAAAACACTAAAACTAAATGCTAGCTATAACTAGGAAACGCTAGTATTCTATCTAGGTTAGTAGATACTACAATTGACATGGCAATTTTTTCAGCTCACATGATGACCCTATGTCATAGCTATGTTCTTCTCTGTTTATAAGAATCTTAAAGTTTATGCTGGTCATTAATGCATTTCAGTTATTAAGATGCATGTCTTATAAAAAGACTAAATTGAAGATAAACTAAGAAACAATAGATGTTTTTAACAAACATTTTTTCCATCTGTGTGTGAGCAGTATAAAGTATTTATCCAGACTAAAAATATTTTTAAATATCAGGCTAATATAATAGTATACAATCAAAGACCCATGTAAAGTGTTAAACTTCAAAGTGAGGTGTTTGTTTGGTCCCCATCCTCCCTAAGAGAAGGTTATCTTTTCTCTTGACTTGACTATGAATTTCTGTTATTAGCATCATTTTAGTATAAAGTATAATTTATATCAAATAATTGGTTAAATCCTTCATCACTACCTCAATCTGTTAGTATGTTAATAAATCAAGTTCTACTCAAAGTTAATCCAGAACCTCACAATAATTTAGCTGTAAGCAATTTGATTCTTTAACATTTGTTTTCTGAAAATGTTGACTCACTTAAATTTGCATACTTATTAAATTTAAATGAGGTATTTTTGCAATAGTTATAATAAAACAATATAGTGATCTATTTTAAAATACAAATAATATTTCATTAAATATTTTGTTTTAACTAACTCTAGTGATAATTTACCAATCTGACTTTAAATACCTATAATGCTGTTTTAAATAGCTTGAAATTAATTTACAGTTAATTGATTTGTTATTGTTATTGGAAAGCTAGGAATTGATGTACTGATCTAATAAAAGCTTTATTGTTAGGTTTATTTTCAATAATATATGATTGAAGTAAATACAATACAATTTTATCAGAAAGCTTTTATATCACATGTATAGTTTAATGTATGAAGAACTGCCAAAAATTCACAAACAATGGGGGGTTGTTAATGTACAGAATGGATTTGATGTTGATAAGTTGAATAACTTATTAACTCTGAACTGGTAAATATGACCAGTTTGACTAAGTGAGGTGTTCATTGAGGTGAAATGGGTCATTCTTCTTTCGGAATTGTCACTAACCGTGATATTGATGAAAAACAAAGATAAAATGGTAAAACGTACATGCAAAAAAACGAACACTGTTAATAACGTCTACGTCATGCTCCCAAGACCTGCACCACCTGGGAAGTAATGGAACGAACCTTCTTTCTGCAAAAATAGCTCTTTCATTTTGGCTCGCTGGACATTAAACTCCTCTTCGAGCTCTCGCCTCGCTTGGTCAGGCGAAGAGCTGGCGCGACCTTCCACTCCGTCCACTTAAAACAGAAACACTATAACATCCTCCTGAACACATTTACACTTAAATTTGTTCTGTGTAAAGCAAAAAAACACACCTTTTGATTCAGCAGACGGCTCGGTCGACATCTTCAGTTCAGTGGCTTTACTCCTATATAACTAAACGCTATATGGAAATTCTTGTAATTCTTAACGTCATCCTAAATATTTATTGACTCATTTTGGAAAGTATAGCAAAGAAGACGAGAAGCACAAAATTAACACAATGTACAATCACGGATAACTTGACATTGACACATGCCATGCATGACAGACAGATGTTGTCAACTTGTCACTATGTAGTTGTTTTCTTCCATGTAATAAAGGCAAAAGTATCATGCTCATACATCATTGAGTATAATTTAGTTTTAAAGGTAATAATTAAAAGAACAATGAACCTAAAACTAAAAACCTTAATAAATATAATACAATAACTAAAATAAATTATTAAAAGGAGTCCCTTTAGGCAAGGTTCCGAAGATACTGGCAGCGTTCCCCCTTTGAATAGCTAGACTAATTCTTTGTCCGAGGTAGCTGCCAGCTCTTCGGTCTCCTGTGATGTCGACTAACCTTGAGTTAGTTATAATAATAATAATAAAAAACAATATTTATTTCATTTATCGAAGTATCAGAAAATTATGGAATTGCAAATTTTATTGATATTCTTGTGTTTGACATTATTGTGTACCTTGTAAAAATGTATGAAGACATTGTATTATTTGGTATTGGTGGAAATGTAGTGCTGTTCAGTTTAGTAGTAGAAATGTAGTATGTTTAGTTGTAGTTACTAGTGTAGTTAATTACCTGTTCTTTCCTCAAAGGTTATCGCAGATTACTATCACTAATCTCATGAACACCATGATGCAGCTTCCAATCATTCAACAACCGAACTCTTCCTCCCTTGAGAAGATGCATGACGTCATCAACGAATGTCTCAACGGTCTACATAACATCGATCTGAGTACAATAAGCTGGGACCCTCTTGTTATTTACTTAATGTCGCAGAAACTTGACTCTACGACGTACTCTGAATTTCGGTATTGGTATTGGTATACCCATTTTGGTACCAAACATCTCACACATATTAGGCCAGCCACCCGTTCCGGTGGCTAATCAGTACTACCACACACCAGCCCCGATCGACCTCTTATTGGGGTCAGACCTTCTTGGTCAGCTTGTGGACGGGTCTAAGGTCTCGTTGGGCCCTGGCAAGCCCATAGCCTTCGGCACGATCTTTCGACTTCGCATTAATAGGACCCATTGAGGATTTTACGCGCAGCCTGCACAACAGGCTAACTCAACTTACGTCGTCAGCTCGCAACCAGTTCAAGCTCACCCACATGTACCTGGCGACATGTACCTTCAGAGCTCAACCCAGCAGACTGCTCAAGCAGAGGAATGTCTGCGCAATCCCTGTCCGCTTACGACCTTTAGTGGTCTTCTACGTGGCTCAAACAGCCTTGTGAAACATGGTCTACGATGCCCTCAGCCCTGAGCAATCATGCATGCACTACCAGGCCTTAAGCCTAACACATTCCGTCGCTAATAACGATACCCGGTTTGGATTTTGATCTGCTCACTCGATTATTCAGCTCACTTGATAAGCTCGTCGGAGTGACAGCTTGCATACGGCGGCGATTCATTTGTAATTGTACACACAACCCAGATTCACGGCGCTCAGGCTCCTTGTCCGTCAGTGAACGGAGGGAGGCCCTACTTTACTGGATACGCAGTGTCCAGCACAATGACTTGCTCCGTCAGACTACAGCGGCTTTCACCTTTCATCAAAGACAAGCTCCTGAGAGTTGGTGGACGCCTTTCCCATGCGTCTATCAGATATGACGGTCAGCATCCGCTCATACTTCCCAGCTCTAGCCCACTCGTGGACCTAATCGTCGACCACTACCACAAAATACACTGCCACCCAGGCGCTGACACTTTACACCAACAATTTTGGATATTGTCCGCGCGCCGTATAGACACCGCGTATTTAAATGCATTAGGTGCTTTCGATGTCGGGCTCAATCGCAAGTTTCCCTCATGGCCGACTTGCTAGCCGATAGAGTCACTCCTCAGCCCGTATTAAGTCAAATCTCAACCGACTTTGCGCGCCCATTTCTCGTTAAATCAGTACTCTACGTAATTATACTTATTAACTTACTATTACGTAATTATACTTTATACTTAGATATTCATGACAACCAATTTGGGTTCAAAGCGGGCCTTTCTACTGAGACAGCTATACTGTGTTTGAAGCAGACTGTCAAGTATTATGCCGATCGTAGTACGCCGATTTATGCGTGCTTTCTCGACCTCTCGAGGGCGTTTGACCTGGTAAGTTATGACATCTTGTGGCAAAAACTAAGTGGTCTATCTATGCCAGAGGAACTAGTTCACATCTTTAAGTACTGGTATTTAAATCAGGTCAACGTTGTTCGGTGGTCGAGTGCGATATCGGAGCCTTACAGATTGGAGTGCGGAGTGAGGCAGGGGGGGCTGACCTCCCCGCGGCTCTTCAATCTGTATGTGAATGCGCTGATAGAGGAGCTCAGCGGGACTCGTGTCGGTTGCCATATTAATGGAATTAATATTAATAATATCAGTTACGCGGACGACATGGTCCTGCTGAGTGCTTCTGTCTGTGGGATATCTAAGCTGCTAGGTATTTGTGAACGGTATGCACAGTGTCACGGTTTGCTCTATAACGTAAAAAAGAGTGAATGTATGGTCTTTCGGGCCAGAGGGAAGTGCCCAGATACAATACCTGCTATTAAATTGTATAATACAGAACTCAAAAGAGTGGAACAATTCAAATATCTCGGGCACTTGGTAACCTCTGACCTGAGAGACGATGCTGATTTAGAAAGAGAACGAAGGGCGCTGTCTGTAAGGGCCAATATGATAGCCCGCAGGTTTGCACGGTGTTCGAGGGGCGTCAAAATTACTCTATTTAGGGCATTTTGTACGTCCCTCTACGCCTGCAGCCTGTGGGTGGCATATACCCAGAAACAGTACAGCGCCCTTCGTGTACAATATAATAATGCGTTTAGGGTGCTGATGGGGCTGCCTCGGCACTGTAGCGCATCGGGGATGTTCGCCGAGTTGCGGGTGGACTGTTTCTACACAACCATGCGAAAACGGTGCACATCCCTGGTGCGCAGGGCTCGGGGTAGCCCCAACAGCATCCTAAACATGTTTGCGAACAGGTTTGATTGTCAGTACGTGAACCATTGTCGTATGGTTCATGTACTGACAAGTAAATAAATAAAAATGACATTTACTTTATTACTATTATTATTATTATTATTAATTGTTATTAGATGTATTGAATTTTTGAATTAAAATGTACTAACATAGTTATTAAGTGCACATTGTTACTAACCATAATTGGATCTCTGTTATCTAAGTAAATAAATGAATTGAATTGAATTGTAACGCTAAACTTCTAAAAGCTTACTTTTGTATATTCGTTTGCCTCTCAACTAAGGCAGTTCATTTAGAGCCAACTCGGCAACAGCACAGAAGCGTTTCTCGCTGCATTACAACGTTTTATCGCACGCCGTGGTGCCCCGGTTCTCATCCGCTCATCTAGGCGCTAGAAATCAGCTCATGGAAGTATAGTGTGTAATTTGCACTATCAACTCTGCTATCGTGGCTCAATCCAACTCGCCGAAATTAATCAACACTATCTACTCTTACTTTGTAAGCCAAATATTATTCAATGCCGACAACTACGTCATCAACATTCGATTTAATATTTTCACAAATATTGAAAAATCTGTTAAGAATTAGGCAAGCTATTATTTCTGATTTTTACTATATTTACATATAATTTACGCAAATATTGTTGCGAACATCATCATCATCAGCTAATTTTATATTATTTTATTTTTTTAACAAATAACAATTTTAAAAAAGACAAAGTGTTGAAAAAATTCCACCAGCGGGACTCGAACTCGCACCCCATGACATGCCGGGTCAGGTGCCTTTATCATTATGCCTAATGCGCATCTCTCAGATCTATACGAGTCTTTACCCGACCCTCAAAATACCACTAAACAGAATAGGCCCAAGGCACGACCTACTCGTAGATCAAGGGTACTACTCGACTTGGTTTTGGCTCAGTATACCAGATACAGACTACCTTGGCGCTTTTCCAGACCGCCCCCACCACCCAGTCGCCAGAGTCGTAATCCTAGCCATTAGAAGCGCCCTCCCTCGGATTGTTCTCTCGGATAATCTAGTAGCCTAGGCCTAGAGGATGAGGGAGAGACAAGCTTGCGTGATACCATCCGATCCCCTCTAGAACCCTTTGACGATGTTTCGATCACACGACTTGCGCAACCCTTTAAGTTTCTCGCCGCCCCTATACAAGTCGGGTAACGCTGTAAAGGCCATAGGCGGCTTACAGAAAACTCTCTATAAAAAAAACAATGTGAGCCTAACTAAAATCTTCTTTGCAATCTTCCCAAATGGTAGCGGTCCACGTTTGTGTAAAATATCCCAAAATTAAAATTGCCGCAAGCTAAATTTTTATCTTTCGTTTTAAAATTCAACCAAAGTCCACCCACCTGGGGCATAGTCAGCCAAAGTACTTACTTACACTGAACCTGCGCTGCGCCTTCTTATGCGCCGTTGCAAGATTCCGGAATATCATTTCAGATTTAAATAAAGTACGCCGTAAAATTTTAAAATAAATACTTTATTTG